>JAMKCH010032428.1:0-16187 GCA_023653785.1 Ophioderma brevispina | reverse complement strand
CCGCGTAACCCCATTTCTATTCAATTTACCGTGTTGTAGGCATAGGTCGCTAGACCCCCTTCTTTTGTATTTTTCTAAATACATGGTGGTAAATTGAATAGAAATAAGGTCCAGCAATAAGTTATGGATCTTGGTTCTGCACAAAGATGTTAGGTCACAGCTTACCAAGCAATATATCCACCATGAGTTTTGTTCACATTAGTTACTTTTTTCAATAAATGATGAAATATACATTCAAAATTATTGAACTCACAGTAGAACCTGAAAGTTTATTTTAATCGCGAACGAGGCCAGCGCAATCCAAACTGGGTAGACGTTTCATATAGAAGTCCCAAGTATACAAATGAGCTTTTGCTTTTGATTCCGTCCTGCGCTACTGAACAACATCATACAAAGCATGACGGAATCAATGGCAATACTTGGGATTTCTATGTGAAACCTCTACCCTAAACTGGGTGGGGATAACGAGTTTATAACGCCTGACATCTTTTCAAATGCATGGACAGTAACAATGGCTCTGCAGTTCCAAATAAACAAAGGGGAACCTGAAGTGCTTTGTCCCCTAAATACCAGGTGGATTTACTTATCCAATAATGCCATTATTTTCTTGAGTCAATGTAGCATAGTGTATGTCCATTGATCACTGATATTCAGAAAAGAAATTGAGATGGCATTTTATTCATTTTCATGAAAATGTGCAACTTTTACAATTGCCATACCCATTGAATAGTAATTATAATATTTATTATTATTTATAGTGGAAAATGGGTTACTTCTGAGAAGTATGTAATCAAAATGAACGACCTTTCCTTTGATCCCATGGCCAACCTGTGGGGGAGAGTAAATTGGCCCTCCCCATTATAGCATTTTCCACACATTTGTCCCCAACAGATACTTGTGGATTTTCCTTTAGATTTCAGCAGTAAAATTCCCAAAATGTACTTGAATTTCCACATTCTCGCACAAGTTGCAACGTGATTTCTGGCGCTTTTACTGTTTGAAAAAAATATATGGATTAGTTCAGTGCACGATAATACATTAACTCTGACCTGTACAATAATCTTTTGTTCGAAAAGGCTTTAGTCCCACAATGATGCTACACGCCTTATACATTATACCTTTAGTTTCTTTTTTCATTATTTCGGCAGGGGAATGACATAGCCGCGTTTTAACAGCTGAATCAAATAGTTCATGCGTGTACGTTTATTCGATAGGTAACGACCAATGTAGAAGTAATTAGAGTCCGGCGTACTCATAGTCCGGGAACAATGGTGAACAATAGGGCAATCGATTCAGTTGACTCTTTTACGCAACATTTGTTTCACGCTTTATTCCGTTATCGTCTTTGGAGCCCCAGACTGTGGCTCCCGCCGGACTATATCTGCTTTCACACTGGGATTCCCAATTAGTCCACTCAATCTACGATATGACCTAGACAAAATTGTTACAGAAGGTTTTCTTGCTGTAACTTGTTGTACAAACCCTCCCGAATAACATATCAAAAAGGTAGAAAAAAGGAAGCATGGCAAGGCATGCTAATTTGCATAAAACTTATGTGCCATTTTTGCCTATATTTTGGTTATTATAAAATATATTAAAAGGGGACGACCCAATTTAAGTAAATAAAGTTTTCATCTTGATAGAATGGTCTTCACCCCTAAACCCCATCTGTAGAGTTTTGCGCTGATATTTCAACCCGTTTTCATGTGAGAGCTAAAAACATGATTTTCTTAGCCCTATATGTGTAAAATTTATATCGGTTGACCAAAATGGGGTACATTTTCGCGCATAACTTCCAAACCAAATATCCTTTATCCCTATGATTTCACAGAGTAAATGAGAAAAATAGTAGCTTTCTTCACATACCAAAATGTTGACCACTTCCGGTAAAATCTTGGAGTATGGGGACGATGCTATTAGCGATCAGGCCACGGTCGTTTAACTCTTGAGTCTTTCTTGCTGTCCAAGACCCGAGGTACTTGAGGTCTAATCTTTTTTAGTTGAGAACCGTGTGTAGTGCAGATAGGTTAATGATACTCTCATCTTGAGGTCTGTATCCATTCCGTCTCTTTGGCATTTAGAGTAGGCTTACTTATCTGCAGCATTCTCAAATATGCGTTGAGTCAGACTTGTGCAGTACATATCACACCCCCTGTTAGAGCTGCTTCAGGGACTGACTTTTAAGGAGCGTGAGAGTGATAGCTCCCGACAAACTCTCCTTAGCACTTTGTAGGAAGAGCATTTTAAAGTCCCATTTGGAATCTCTATTTCTGGTTAGGTTGTGATTAGCACTGGGATATGCCATGAAAAGCTCCCCTTAATGCTCCCCCTGATAGGACCGCGGGAGCTTGTTTACCGGCACCACCTATTTAAAAGTCCGTTCCCTTGCGTAGTCAAGGTCAGGGAGTGCTGATTGGACGTCAGAAATGGCTGGACCACCCTTTTATGCTGCTGCCTGCTATTACCCAGGCTTTACCAAATGACCCCCTTTAAAAGAGTTCAATTTACTCATGAACCCAGGTTTCTCTTTTCTGATATCCACTTTTATCACAAGTTTGCATAAAATTATCCCACTTTTTTACAAAGCATGTGAAACAGCAAATTCGAATTTTTCGAAGCTACGTGCACATTTGTAACAAGTTATAAATTCATGGCAGCAATGTTTATAATTTTTGGCCATTTGAACTCGGGAAAAGAGGCACGTCCTATTTTAACTCAGGTTTAACATCATTGGCCCCTTCTTTAAGTTTCATACGGATGAACCCCATTTTATTCAGCTTGTGTACGGACACGAATGACCCGTATATTTTGGGGTTATATTTTTCGAAAGGACCCGGGAAAGGACCCTAATTTACTCCACCTGTCCGAGGCCCCATCTTACCTACTGTTCACAAGGGGTTCCCCCCCGCCAAGAGTTGACCAAGGGTTGAACTAATACTCTCTGATAAGAATTTGCTAAATAAAATACTCCCCATCCGAATTGCAGGTCTGGACAAAATCATCTAGAATGCCAAAATTAATTTTGGCGGGAAAAGTGCGCCGCCATCTGGAATAATGACCATAACTTTCCACTTTTAATATATCAATTGCAAGTGTTAAACACCTTGCAGGCATAGTATGCAAAAAAATGTTCAAAGGTATAACAGAAAATGAAACCTCGCCTAAACATGCATTAATTGATATACCCTTGTCAAAATATGGGCGTATACGTTCCACGTAAGATAAATGCAAATTAGCATGTCTTGCCAGGCTTCACTTTTTCTACCTTTTTGTTAATGTTGTTGCGGAGATATTTATGCTAGTCTACAGCAAGCAAAACCTTCTGTAGCAAATTTTGTCAGGTGTCCTAGGTCTTTTTCATAGATGAAGGGGGATAAATCGCTTTTAACTTGTTAAGGAGTCCAATAATTAACCGAGATGAAAAGTTCAATTTTGAAAAATAAATTCTCCATTGGCGAATTAAAATCTCGCACTACAAATGCAAACTATTTCAGTGGCAACATGCAGCCCTGCCTGTGTATAATAAAGTTATGTCTATATTGACAATTCGGTCTCGTGGATACATTTGCTTATTTTGATAATGATAAAGTCACAGTAAATTAAACCTATTTCACAATTTACATGAGCAAGTAATTCTGGAATTGCATGAGGTGAATTAAAGTGCTTTATCTCAAAAAGGAATTGTCTCGATTATGCAACTTAAAGGGTTTCAGAATGCTATAAATATTCCATAGCTTCGTATCAACACAGGTATACAAACTTGTAACACTCTCCTACTCTACATGTAAATATCCGTCAGACTGACGGTACTCAAGACTTCGTATGTCAAGTTAAGGGTACTTTTCCAGCATCAGTATCTTTCTCAACTTTCAATTATACAAATTCACATTGACAAACACATTACCTCCTGCCTCAAAATAAAGTCAATTTGATGAGCTTCTCATTCTCAAAAGAGATTAATTTCCGCGCGCGCCTTCTGAGACTATTTTGAAAAATGTTTTTAAAATGTTAACGGCAACGGTGTCTATAACCAAATACAACGCAATACATTGTACTCTGATTCGCTTTATTCCGTAAAATATAAATTAAGGTGGCGCGATATTTCTAAGACACATACACACCAGCACACAGACATCAAGTTGTTTATGATTTGTATACGCCTTTAATTACCAAACTGATCTTCTGAAGGCTTGAATTGGGTGGAGTTCGTCTGTAGGCGCTAGTCTTCTTGTAATCTAAAGGTCGTAGGTTTGATTCCCACTTCAGGTAATTTTTTAAATATATTATTAAATTTTAGATTACATCATGTACAGTGTAAAATAAAGTGGAGCTACCAAAGTAGGGAACTTTCTATATGCATGTGTGCAATCAAAATAACTTACCAGATGCTATGTATTGGTGTGCTTAGAGGTTTTACGAGAGAAATGATATTGTGATTTATTAATACTTAAGAGGATCTAAATAAAAGACGGGCCAATGGTTGATATCCTAACAGCAGACTTTTTAAGGAATCCGACGTAAAAAAGATGGAATAAATTTAAATACCAACCAATATAGCACATCACTATGTGTTCCTCACACAGGATTGCACTCTTATACACACATTTAATTTAGCCTTTTGAAAACCTACGAACACAAGGGCTGAATAATTCTGTTGTTATAGAGTACTGGTTTCGCTATCCACAGGTCGCCAGTTCGAATCCCGCTTGAGTCAATTCCTTACTCACGTTTAATTTATAATTGTTCTTCTATTAGCGGGCATCAAATATGATCCAGTAAATTTACAAACGTCGTTTTCCCATCTTCTGTTCGTGAGTTTACGAAAATTCATGGATTGATACGGCACCCCCGATCTGCATGCAGTGCATATGTTGATACTGTTTGCTGATTCAGAGTAAATATTTAGGTTATTGGGGTTCAACCAATAACGCAAGGGATGAATAGCTCAGTTGGTAGAGCACTGGTCGCGCAATCCAGAAGTCGCCGGCTCGAATCACGCTAATCCTTTATATTTATTTTAATATTGCTGTCAATGTATCCCACAGTGCTTGTCACGAAGTGATTGTTAACCAAGACGTTGACGTTCTTCTATCTGGTGATCCAGACCTGTACACCTCTTATTCTAAACTGAGACTGAAGGAAACCGCCAATATCAAAAACTGAGGCCATTGACACTAGCTATGTTACCTTATCTAATCATCATACTCTTGATAACGGTACTTCCGATAATTATTTAGATGGTACACCAGCAGTACATCATCTCAGAACTCTCCAAAACCATTTGCTTCTCGTAGTGAGATGAAAGAGAATCATATTGAAAATGAAGTTCACATTGGTAAATTAAATTCTATTTAATAGTAGTAATGTTTGTATTATTGACAATAACATACTGATCTTCTAATGTCACTATAAGTACAGATACTGCAGCACCTCCTGATGTCACTATTGTTAACCTTTCTTGCCACGTTCTCTCCCATCAAAGATCATCTGAAAAAAGTTCCTCCTAACCATTCCAAACCATAAAATTCACCTTTGATTTCTTGACAAAACAACAATGGCGGATTAAAATAACGCCTCTACTGTACCGCCGCCTGCGTGACTCCTAGCTGAGACTAATCAAAATGCTGTCGTTGATTAATTTCGAATTGACAGGATTACACATAATCCCTCACGAGTTTGATCATCGACAATGCAAAAAATGCGAAATTTTGCTGCAACTTGAACCATATTTTACAAAAAATTTAGAGGGTGTCCACGAACATGATGCACCATTTGATTGAGAAAATGTTCTTAGAGATGACAGTTTGTTTAGGTGGGACACCCCTAGGTTTTATGGCATTTAAATTTGAATTAGCATCATTTACTGTGGAAGCACGTGGTTTAAGCAAAATTGGCGCTGCCGATTTCAACTTCCCTGTTGAAAGTTGAATCGTTGTACACGATTGTTAAACGTATACACTGCACTGTTACATGGTATATCGTTCAGTATTGGTTGTAAACACCATTCTATAGGGAATATTTACGCGACGTAGCGTACACCCGGGGACGGGATCCAATAATGAAATGGATATGGGTGTTAGGTATTGTAGGCTGGCGCTTCCAAACACGGGGGCATTCGGTTGACAGAAGGACTAAACAAATAGAGGTCTTTGGTGGTGAAAATTTTCAAAAATTTTCTCCCCAAAAAGGGGTCTTAGGTGCAGTGGATAAAAAAACTTTCCAAAAAGTGTTTTGGGTGACATTTTCAAAATACATGCTGGGGGTTTTTGGGTGACATTTTCCAAATACATCATGGGGGTTTTTGGGTGACATTTTCAAAAAAACATGGGGTCTCTTGGGGGACAGCGGTGCTGAAAAATTGGGGTCTTAACTATTGGCGTGCGGAAGGCGAGTATACTCGCTCAAAAGAGAATTTGGTCAATTTTTGTCTGTTTCTTGGTAAAACATTTCCAAATATTTATTTCATGAGGCGTGAAAATGCATTTAAATGAGTAAAAGGAGAAGAGCATAGCCTTTATGTTTGTTTATAAAATGGCAGCCCAATGACCTACAAATATGTTGGAAAGTAATCTCGAATGCCACTACTGACTTTTCTGGTTATAACTTATACAGGAATTGCTCAGCGTGCAAATAGTTAAAGCCTTACATACCCGTCACTCCAAGATGGGAGTCCCCACGTATGGTAGGTAACCAGCAATATGTGGCATCTCATGACCCTCATATCAATTTTATGTCCACTACTTGATTATAGTGTGCAAATTGTCAAAACTAAAACTCCACCAAATTAAAATATCGGATGTCGGCCGCAAGGGGGAAACTCCATGAGCTTAAGAGGTTTGATACAGAAATCAATAGCTGTTTGTTTGTGTTTATTTGTTTTGTTTGTTTTTTTTGGTTGACACAAACAAAAAAAATGTGAAGGCTGTAATCTGTGATTTGGTCAGAAATTCGCGTGAGGGATTCACACGGTTTGGCAAATAGTTTCCAAGAAGTACCAATCAAAATCGTCCTCATTGTCAGGCAATACACAATACCAAACAGGACCGATATACTAGATGGGTCAAGCTAGACAGGAGACAATATTCCAAAATTGTCGTTAATCATACGCCTGGTGTGGTTTGCCGGTAGTTGCAGTTGCGTACAATTCCTTTTTGACATTGGGTGGGGGGATGGTGGTATGAAATTTATTAATGATACGGGGTTTGCTGAAAAGATTACTAGTACATGTATTAACATATTTGAAGATAATTTGATTAAAAAAAATATTTTTGCAATTTAGAAGCTGAAATCGTTAAATGTCCCTGTAATTAGAAAAAAATGCGCGCGAAGCGCGCGAAATTTAACCATTTTTATACTAGTATGGTAAAATATGAGGTTATTTTGGTCAAAAAATTAAAAAACTGAAAAAAATAAAAAATTGGGGGGGGGATATCGTAATTGACCATCCCCCTCACAAAATATTGGTGGGGAATATATCTTCCCCCCCCCCCCCCGGGTTACGCCTGTGCGGTAGTGTGCCACTGTGTCACCTCTTCATCAGTTATCTGCCCCGGTGATCGCTTCTGTTTCAGATTACCGTGTGAAGTAATCATAGTCTGGCATGTATCATAGTCCGGGCTCCATATATGCAACGGAATAAAGCGTGAACCTTATGTTGCGTGAAGAGTCGCGGAAAATCGATTGCCCTATTGTTCACCATTGTCCCGGCCCTGTGAGCCGGAAGGACTATATGATCCTCCACACGGTCCTAATTTCAGTGATCCTCACGTTGTAACTCAGTCTAGCGGGAGACCGCGCGAAGGCGCGGGCTCCCACTAGTTTAACATAATAGCAGCAACTCCTTTGTTCCTCTTTTCAAATGCCAGGTGGCATTTTCTTTTCAATCGTAGATAACTCTTTGTACGTAAAGTATTGACATGTTATTAATACACGGATTCGGGTCAATTAGTTTAATAATAAAAGTAAAACTCAGGAACTGGCAACCATACATTGCATTGTTTTATGCGTTGCCCGACATACAGTGGCAAAATACCATCGTCCTTGGCAAATGTCAGCGGTTTTTGTTGCCAATTTGAGCTAAGGTCTAGTGCCATAATTATTCCCCGCATGTCCCCCCCTCACCTCTACTGCAAATTAAACGACTGCTAGCCACTTCTATCTGGGCCCTCTTTCTTGCTATCCTAAACCTGGTTTCTTCTGCTCATACCATTACCAGGAGTCTTCGGATACATAGGGTATGCTCAGATAAGGCTGACGTTAATAATCTACTAAATGAACTTTCCATGCACCTTGAAAAGAGAGGATACAAACAGGATATCATAAGGAAATGGATGAAAGGCGAAATCCTTGATAGATCTACTCCAATATAACAATACACTTAATTTGTAGCGTAGCACAGCCAACAAACTTCAATGTACTTTGATATACTAAATAATTGACAGACTTTATTCAAAATCCGTCCAAAAGTCCACCAACGTAAAGCCTATGCATTCCTGCCACGCCACGATTATCTTTCTGGCAATGTACTTAAGGTAATTTTTATTATGTATGACCCAGACAAGTTTCTTAACACTCTTCTTTAAATACTAAAATAGTGTCTATATTTATCTCACCACCTTGTTATTCACGGCTACTCACGGATGACCAGTAGCCAAATAAATGGGATTTTCAGAATCTCAATATGCGGTAAGATGATGTTTAAATAAACAAACGAGTCACCAGTAATTGACCCCTATCGAGAACATTATCAAGAAGCTCTGATTTCCATAAATAATAATATGTTTTTAAACTATTATCCGGCAGGCAGGCACATATCTTGAGTTCTACGTTTTAACAATCTTTAAGTGGTTGCATTAGGGTGGTTTTGAGTTGCATATCAAAACCAAGTGCCAAGTGTCTTCCCATCAAATAGTACAGATAAATATGCAACTTCTTTTAAAATAACTCCTGTACATGTTTTTGGCAGATTGTGGCCCACTGTTAGGTTATTCGCCGTTGGCATTGTCGTAGATATTTGTAAACCACTTTACTATAGTACTTTCTATCCTACTGGATAAATCCGTACAATCAGTTTGCAGACCAAGAAATTTTACCTACCACCCTACCTCCTTAACTTCACATTAACAATGTTTGTTGCTCTCACATCATAGAAAACATTGAAACAACTTTTTTTCCCGCCTAATTAATTTTTGGTATAGTAAGCAGAAGGGTTTGAATCAAACTTGGATATTATTTTCCAAATAAGCACCTATAACCCACATTTTTAAAATGTGATCATCAAAATTGGCGGGTAATTTACAAACGACATTTTATTTCCATTTGTTCTAGACATTACCTAACTTTACTTTTCCTTTCCTTCAAAAAAGCACGGTTTCGTCCTTGAAAATAGCACGCGTTTTCGCGCCTTACAATTTTTCACTTCTAATGCTCCTTTTTTGCGTGCGATGATCGATAAGCTACTGCCTCAGTAGCTCTATTGTCTACCTGGAGAGCGTGGCCTAGCGGTTAGGGTGCATTCCTGGTAGCCTCCAAATTACCAAAAATCCCCTCGGGTTCAAATCCGGCTTGCATGTGGCGCAAATATTACCAAAATATCCCGGGTTCGAACCCTGGTGGGGTCACTTGCTGGGAGTCATTCGGTTGCATCAATTCTGGATTTAATCGGTATACGCACTATTGATAAATACAGAATAGACCCGCTCTCCTACTGGTTCACTTGGAATTGGGCATATATCATGAAAACATCATCCCGTCCTTCGGAGGGGACGTTAAGCCGTCGGTCCCGTGTACAGAGAGTAATATATGTCATGTAAATCACAGGCAGTGTCGAATAAGAGTAGGGCGTTAACCCCTGACTGTTCCCATCCGCCCCAGTCTCAAAAGCTGGCCATGTTTTAGAAGCGTCGGTATCATGAATACACGCGGCCCCGGTTCAGCTTACACCACCGACATCACCACAAACCATTAGCAATGGCTTGGCGAGAAGTCTAGAAAAAAATCATCACCGTCTCTGGTACATTAAGAATAAGGACTTGATACCCAGTACGGGTGTCAATAAATACCCGACTCAGAAAAGATTTTGTTGGAAAATACGGTGTTATACGTTATTTTTGCTTGAAATGTTGCTTTGGCATGTTTACAAGAATAAACAGGCTATTGGTCTATTGGGTAGAAGGGGGGTTCCGTGAACCCCCTGAATAACTTCTAATCAACGTCTCTAGATCAGAAAAAAAATTCTTAGAATGATGAGCGGATGTTAAAAAAAAGCAAAAAAAGGGTCCCAAGTAGCTTTTTATGCAAATAGTGTCGCATAAAAACAGAAAAATACACTTTTCGATATATCTCAAACAATTATGTTCATAATGAATAAATAGGTGTCTGGACCTATGTTTGAGGGGCAAAGGTCAGATGGAACCATTTTGAAAATTACAGGAGTCCCCATGATGTCATAATAAGCAGTTAGGTTGCAATTAGCTAAAATCAGATTGGGATATCTTGGCCCCAATATTCCACATAATGCCCAGATAAAGACGAGACCTATGTTTTGTGGGTCGAGGATAATTTTAAAGGTATCAGAAATTATGTTCATCGGCACTAACATGTACACCTGCAAGTACTAAGGAATATGCAAATTGCTGCCTGCGCTGTTGAAATCTCGTTTGGGGTAATTGTCAGAAACTGTGGGACAAGTAAATTAGATCTTCCAATCTGCCATAATACTTTTATCTTACAATTAAGGTATGCCATGATACAAGACTAATGCAATCCTAATATACTGTGTTGTTACTCAGGGCCGAAAGGAATGTGAAAAAACAGGACTCGAAAGTCGCTGATGCCAAAGGACCGGCAGGATTAAGCAGGAGAAAAAGCGCCCTCAGTTTTGACTTGCATGATCTGGTACCCATTTTTACCAAATCATTATAATTTTAAATGGGGAGTTTTCTGATTCGAACTTGAAAAACACGGAATGTTCATATCTTGAAGAAAATTGCAACTTTTAGAATTTAAGGTAGGATCAAAGGGAAATCGAATTTTTATTATACAACCCCCTCCCCCCAAGAATGGGAAAGAGGCGCGTGTATTGATAATATCTATTTACCCTGTAAGTGGCTTTCCCGTTCTTGGGGGAAAGGGTTCATTTTACACAAAATCTCCATCAAGGGTGCATAAAATAGAAAAGAGGAGCGATTAAACATCAGTCATTCATTGTTTGACTCCCAATCACATATGAGGCAAGGTATGTTAATCTTCCAGTAATCTTGCAGTAGTCGTGGATGTGCACCTGTTAACAACACGAGACCATGATGTTTGGATATATAAAATCATGCACAAAGAATACAGAGGGGTATTTGTTAAAGACTGGTGAATGAAGCTATTGAACTGCACCTAGGGAATGAAGTATTAGTCTCATGGTGTGAATATATCCAAAGAATAATAGCTTTGGCTTACTCTAGCCAGAACAAAGTACCACTGTATAACAGAACTCACTAAATTTGTATTGTTATTCCACAGTGAAAAGAAGACTTTAGTATTGTGTAATAGTCAACAGATTTTCCCTGAGCTTTGAACGATAGCCAAATGACAACTTGTTTATAGTTAGTAACTCTGATCATCAATGAAAGAACCTTGTTGCATCATATCAGAAATTCAATACTAAGGAGGTTGTGAAAAGTAGTATGAATTCTTTATAGTTGTGGGTTTGATACTTAAAACTCAAATTCCCTTACCATTGAATTTTACTGTTTTAGCTGTTATGGCAATTTTAGAGGAAAGCATGGATACCTCATGCAATATCCCAAAAAAGGTACAACTATTGAGGCGCTTCTCTCTGCTTAGCCTGACCAGGTAAGTTGTATCGCATTACAGAAAAGTACAATGTTCGCTATATCTCAACAATGCTGGCAATAAGATGTCGGGACCTATATTTTGAGGGTAAAATTATGATAGAACAATCTGTTAAGCAGCCAGAGTCTCCATGAGTCGCATTTTCAAATTAGGGCCACCATTAGCAAAAATCCATTTTTAAGCATATCTTGCCAATATTACATTATACTGCCCAAATAAGTGACGAGAGTTAGGTTGAGGGTCTAGGATAAAATAAAAAAATACTCATAAAATATGTCCGTTTGTCGCCAAATGTTTACCAGCAATATTAAGAATATTCATATTAGGGCCTTCACCATTGCCGTTTAATTCGTTCTGGGAGTGATTTCACAACTTCTTTGGCCAAGTAAATTTAGGACTTACAAATATGTACTTACTAAATACTCAAGCCTTTCTCTTAAATTTAACGTATGCAATAATAAAGACTAATGAAGGACTTAGACAGTGACATGTGTGTATAACCAAAAAGAAAACCGCGCGGGAAAAGGATTTGCGGGGCTTCGATGACTCTATCCAACATGCATCCGTTCATGTGCTACCATATGACCGTATTCAATAGCCAGCCATGTGGTGGACAAGATAGGACGCATTCCAGTACTCTATACATTCACATGTCAATGATCCCTGTGCAATCGCTAAAAATGGATCGATTTACAGATAATGTAGTGATAGTCTGGATGTATTGCATCTTGTCCACCCAAACATGTCTCTGTGGGGACGTCATATTGAAACGGTCTATTGTAGCATAAAATCACGGAGCAAATATAATGACTATGTCGTATGTCAGCCGCCAACCACAAAGCATTTGTTACAGTTTGTAGGACAATAAACAAAAAATTGGAACTCACGTCTTCAACACAAATGAGATCTTACTGTTATCTTCGTTGCCCTTGCTTTTTTTAATATCGCTCGAGAAACTGAAACGCCTACAGAAGAACCCAATGAAAGACCATAATCTCCTTCACAAAGTAGATCACCACAAAAAGTATTCAGTTGCACTATACTGTTTCTGAAGCTATTTCACAAGCTTACACTCCTGGAAATGTGGACAAGTGTCAAGGTTTTGCCCTCGTTCCGTCGCAAAATCATTCGGCATGCTTTTCAATGAATCCATAGATCAACAGTTTTTCTGGGTGGGGAGTGCCAGTTGCAGAGATGAAGCCTCTAAGCCAGGCACGGGCATCTTGCCTTTGCTGCCGGATAAACCTGATAAACATCCGTACATAAGATTCGTGCCTATGGTGCATAGATGGCGGTCGTTCTCAAAAAAGTGGTGTAATTATGAGCCATCAGAAACATTCGGGCCATTTGCGCAATGAAGTGAAGGGGTGGGAGAACTTCTGGGTGTGTTGACTTTCCAGCAACTGACCTTGCAACTTATCTACCCCGGTAGAATTATTGTCCTCTGCTTTCGGGGGGAAACTTCCATTGGGACTTCCTTTATCGTGATCCCTGCAGCAATGTGACGAAGTTGCTGGCAATGGACATTAGTCGAGATTTATGCACGGTACAGGTCTTGCCCATATACGTGTAAGGCGGCAAGTAGAGCTCAATCGGTTAAGCGCTCGACTCCAGTGTATGCTCCATCCATGCGTTATAGGCGTGCGTTCGAGCCCTGTGGGATTCAACTATCTTGTAATTTCCTGGACAAGAAATTAACTCGCTTAGTTTCCTCGATTTTACCACATGACGATATTTGGAAGCTGCTCCCGCCTTCAATGTTATCTCGATGTATTGTTTGCTGATAAGGAAGCGCTGATCCCGATCTGCTGCACCCCTTGAAATTATGCTAAATGGTTTATGTATGGTTGGGCCACAGTGATCAGCGACGCATTTGGTTGAAAGCGCTTATAGGCCAATAGCAATAGACGCCTATATAAACTCTGCATATTATTATATTTTCCCAGTGAATACGAGGTGTCCTCGTCAAATTTCAGGTGCCAGATAGGCCTCTGTTGATGCTCTTGCCAGTTGCCTTTGCCAGGGCCTTTTCTAAACTTCAAACCAAGCCAGCCTGTTTCATTAATCTGGGTGAGTGCTTGCTTTGGAACATAGATCTGAGACTTGCACGTCATTCAAGAGTAAATTTCCATTGTCCCCTCGTCCACTGCACGGTACAGGTCTTGCCATATACGGTTAAACTTTGTGCATCTTAGCTCTAATATTACTTTTAAAACGGGGGTGCTTCAACTTTGGTATGTTGCCCCCACTTCAAAATTTGAGACTCCGGAACTGATTTGATGCCAAAAAAAAACACCAAAAATGGGGTCTCTGGAGCTATGTTCTCCAAAAATTTCAGAAAAAGCTGCGATTTCCCCCATTTCTAGCTACTTTTGAGGTGTTCCAAAATTTGGTGAATATGGCTTTGGGACATGAAAAGTAGGGTCTCTGGAACGGAAATGGTGCTAAATGGGTTTACTACTGAAAAAGAGCCTGAAAATGAGGTTCTTAAGGCCGCACATACCATACTGCGTCCCATTTAGACCCCCCCGGGAACTTTTACAGAGCTATATCCATCCACGAGGAACCGGATATGTCAGCAGGTATGAATTTTCCTCAGATCGAGCTCCATGTCGGACTGGTGTTGGGGCCAAGGAATAGTACCCCAAAATATTCTATTCATCTGTGAAGAAAAAATTGTAAAGACTGTTTTCAACTGATTTTTGAATAGGTAAAGGTGTCTAGAATTTACCTTAAAAAAGATGCCGCCCGGTGCAGGGCTTGGGTAAGCTTGGATTTTTTTTCAAAATGGCGTCCCAAATGGCCGCCAAAACATGGTAAAATTTATATAAAGACCATAAATCAGTCGATAACGGTGATACAGTTTTCCAACACACTGTGAAATATATATTTTCCGTTAATTGCGAATACATACAAATGGCCTTTCCATGCTGCTAGCATTTTCAAAATCCAAATGGCGGCCAATTATGGCTGCCCAAATCCATAGAAATTTACACAAAAATTAGATCTACTAGAAAGAGAGCACCTATCATAGGAATTAGTGCATAGGCTTTCCTATAAGTCCAAGTGATAGCCCTCATTTGACATAGAGTACAGGTTCAGGGTGGGGAACTTGGATTTTTTTCAAAATGGCGTCCCAAAATGGCCGCCGCCGAACAGATAAAATCGTAGAATAGGCATAAGTCAGTTTTAAAGTGGATACAAGTTCAAGTTCCAACAAAGTGCGAAATATATTTTCAGTTATAACAAACACATACATGACATTTCCATGCTGCTAGCATGTTCCAAAACCAAGATGCGGCCATATATAGCTTAAATTTAACAAGAGAGCAGGCACTCCTAAAAAGGGTGTATATATATCAAGCTTGACAAATTATTAACAAATAGTGATTACCGTATGTTTGTTAGCATTACTTCGAAATCACGATAATAGAAAAAAAACAGCCTATATGATTTTACCCCTAAAAATCTATGAACCGTGCCAGATAGCCCTTACGATCTCCTTTTTCTGGTCTTTCCTGTGTTACAGCCCCAAAGGATTAACAATGATTTATTTCATCTTTGAAGTAAGATTAAGTCATAATTAGCACATCAAATATTATCAATTAGTCTAAATAATGTATACAAAATATACCTGGTTTGTGTTCATCACTGGGATGTTGGTCTCAAATAGAATGGGAACCAGAAGAGCTCAGAAGAGCTCAGAAAAGCCGTCAAACTTCTGATGTCCCTGGACCTTAGTGATTTTCATTAGAATGTGCTTCCACTGAACTTCTCTGCAATTCATGGTGGCGCAACTTCTGCATAATTACACAGTCAGTGAGGAGCTGCTTATAAGATCCTAAATCTATGCAGTACATGTGGAATAATGAGGCATTTCCCAGAATTATGACATAATTGTACTATATTTAGCACATGATTCATATCGAGAGGACCAGATCCTTCTAGTATTGTTTGAGAGGATATAATAAAGCCCTGGTGAGAGAAGAATGAATGTCACGAGTTTTACTCCCATCGTGCTCCAAGTATATCAGAGTTTTCCAAGCATAGTGGACAAGTTGAACATAACAGTGATCTTCCATAGTGGACACTTTGTCATAGTAGTCCCCCTCAGCTCCATCAGTTTTTGTCCGATTGTGTACCGTAGTTCGTTTTTCCGTATTTTACGTGGCCTCTGAGTTACCCAAGGGTAAACAAGCTACAGCACCTTTGGACTTTATATTTAATCCGACCTCCAAGCTTCGGGAGTCATTAGAGCTGGTTTTCTTCAGTCAGGCAGTTCGTCCGTGGACACTTCCCACTACTGGAAATAGGTAAGTTTTACGCTGGTAATATTCGCCAGG
>JAMKCH010032427.1:0-31284 GCA_023653785.1 Ophioderma brevispina | reverse complement strand
TTCAAAACACACGAGACGAGTATTGATACTCTCTTGTTAAGGTAAGAAAGAAGACCAGCATACTTGCTTTGTTTGAGATCATGGGGCCTTTGGGAATATAGGCTCAATGGCAAGTAAGTTCTGCAATGATGGCTTTTTTTTTGGTCAGATTCATATAAGAAATAAATCAGGAACCGTTGTGCAGTTGGGAGAATACAGCTGGTATTTGTATTCCACTCTAGGTACTGCCTTTGATGTTCGCATAAACCATGACATCTCTGCCTTTGGAGGAGTCTTGCAACATGTGAACATGGTGACCAAGAATGGAGTCATGTCCCCCACGTATATCTGCTGCCATGATTTAGACTGACAGAACAGTTATTTAGGACGTGGAGTAGACTTTCCTTATTCTTGCAAAAGGAAACACCTCGCAACTACTCCGTTTAAACCCCCCAAATTTAAGATTGGACAATGGTAGGCAGGAAGTCTATGGAAGAGCGGACAGCAAACGACATGACCCCCCTAGGAAGGTCATAAATAATGGAGCGCCTTGTGAGATCTGATTCTTCAACTGAAATAAATTCGAGCATCTTTCCCTGTTGGATTAAGGGACGGATCGTTTCCTTCTCCAGTAATCAGAGCGCTTTTGTTTTAAGGTATCCTGAATGGATTTCCTGACCTTGGTCGCACATTGTTTACAACAGATTGGGAGTCTTATATTGGATTGCTAAAGGCGAATCCCAAGTTTTAATACCATTGCGAGACATTTTTGTAGTCCACTGCGATTCGCGTTCGAATTTAGACTGAAGCGCATTTCTGGTGCGTTTGTCAGCGAGGGTTCCTTGTTTCTGCCATAGAGAAAGTATTTCTAACCTAGACACAAATCCGAAATGGGCTTCATGTTTTAAAGCGCCATCCGGACCGAAAAGGATCGCAGGGGTAGGCCCTTTAGGTTTCTTTTGGGAGGCCAATATTTAATTGTCATTGGTGTGAAGTTGACAAGAGTCTGAAGCTGGAGTGTCCGTAAAGCGCATGAGTCATAAGAATGTAACCTAATTGATGGAACAGAGGTATTGGTTTATATCTTCGCAATTTAAACTCATGGCGAATTAATGACCTGTGATGCCTATCGATCAATGGTGTTAAGTTGGATTTAACAACTTCAAAATGCTCACTGGGTTTTTATTACACAAAGTTATCAAGACTTCAAGGAATTTCTCCGAGCAATCATGAACAGTTTAGTTTGTTTGCCCCAAGTTCAAATTCATGATCGTTGGGCGTTCACTACAAATAGACAATGATTTACATTTTTGGGCTTCAATGTCAAGTTCATGGACAAAGTTAACTGAACAGCTCATTTATAAACGTGTGGGTTCTTTTGTGTGTGTTCTTACGCAAAGTCATCAGCGCAAGGGAGAGTAATATATTTTGTAAAAAAATATATTCGGGATATGTACGTTCAAAGACGTCACCTCCCCCCTTTTGTTTTTGTTTTTGGTTTTTTTTTTTATTTTTGTTTGTTTGTTGGGTTTGAGAAGCTACCGAATACACTTTTTCAAAAATGGCAAAATTTTGAAAAACAAAAAAAGGATTTTTTGAAACTGTGAAAAAGATGCCAGTTTATAGGGTTCGTTTTTTTATTGGGACACATGTACTAAAAAAAACCTTAACGGGGTTGAAACACGTTTACCTATCCTTAACGTGTTTCATTTCTCGGAAATAAAACATTGGGTTTTACGTTGTTGTTAACGGTGGTATAAAAATGATTCAAATCATATGAGTAAGAGGGCATTTAGGGATTCATTTCCTTGCTAGATCTGGAACTATATATTTATGGATTTGGCCCAGACATGTGTGACCTTTATGTAGGTTTTGTTTGGTGGGTTGCAGTGACTATGCTGTAATTCCACATATTAATACCGGAAAAAGAATTATGTGTGGTTTACGGAACATTTCCCCTATTTTCCCGGAAAAAAATCTTGAATCATTTGAGCTTACGATAAATTCTACGTTACAGTGCACAAAAGGTAAATCAATCCACTGTTGATAACTAGTCCGTGGCACCATACAACTACGAATAGGCATACACCGCAATCACCACTCAATCACCCCCTTAATCAGACACTTACTCGCTAGAGCAGAACCCTCACTATTTATTTCACTAAACGCATTTTCAATAACGTACCTGTGCTCAATTCGGAATAACGAGCCTTTGCTGGATCGAATAACGCAGCTGTTCGATACGGAATAACGCAGCTCTTGTGGATTCGGAATAACACAGCTTCTTTGCTGGATTCGGAATAACGCAGCTCTTCTTCTTCGGAATAATACAGCTCTTGCTGGATTCAGAATAACGCAGTTCTTGCTCATTTCGGAATAAACCAGACTTTCTCGCTCCATTTGGCAGGTAATACACAGTTCTTGCTGGTTCGGAATAACTCAGCTCTTGCTCAATTCGGAATAACGCAGCTCTGGCATGCAATCTGAGTAACGCAGCTCTTGCTCAATTCGGAATCATAACGCAGAGCGATTGCTCGATTCGAAATAACACACCTTCGGAATAACGCAGTTCTTGCTCGATTCGGAATCGCAGCGCTTGCATAATTCGAATTAAACGTGCTCTTGCGCGATTCGGAATAAACCAACTTCGGAATAACGCAGTTCTTGATCGATTTGGAATAACGAAGCTTTTCCTCAATTCGGAAAACGAGCTCATGCTTAATTCGACATAACAGCACCTTCGAAATAAAGAAGTTCTTGTCAATTCGGAATAACACACCTGCGAATAACGAAGCTCTTGCTCATTTCGGAATAAAACACCTTCGAAATAATGCAGCTTCGGATAAGTCGATGATCTTTCTTGCATGCACCACTACCTATAATGGATTGATTATAAACCACGGCGATATTGACATTTCAATGCACGAATTATTATGCATGTATTCATTCCCTGATTGCCTTGGCATAGGGAGACGGTAGTATATACTTGGGGACGGTAAGTGCCGTGTACATGGGCTTTGACTTTCCAAAATTGGACGGAGTATACAACACACTAGTAACACAAATTGATATACACTATTCCTACATACCAAGTTCGTCAAATTTTGGGCATCTGGTAGAAATTCACTTTATAGTTAGTAACCAACCAAGTTAAATCAAAAGGAAAAAACACACAACATCACACACACAAAATCTGTCGCATATCCCCATGGCTTTTAAAAATAGCCTTACACTGTCCCAATGGATCTCACTTATGGACATCTTATGATGGAATCGAACTTTCGTCAGACTCCAGGCTATTTATAGAAATGTCGCAAGATTAACCCTAGTCTTCTCCGAAGGGGGGTGGTAACCACCCCCCCCCCCCCCTTCGGGGTTTTTCCCCGGCTTGCTAAAACCCCTTTTGTGCCAAAATTATTTAATGTAATTGTCAATTTGACATGTTCCGATCCTTTCATCCAAAACAAAACATCCACCGGGTTATAGGTCGGACTACAGTGGTGATACCAAAGTGATGGAGGGGAGGGTAAACACCCCCCCTCGGAAGAGATAGTACCAAACATGCTAGCACGACCACAGGAAAAATATCACCAGACCCACGTGATTTAGCTATTGAGTACAACATACCTAGCATTACGTCACGACGTCATAAAGTCGAATGCAGCAAAACCTGCCAATTTCCATAGACACACAGTGTAGAATAGGGTAAAATTCATTTTTCGCCAAAAAGGTTAGGAATATCCGATTATTCAGAGAGGAATAGAACAAGAAAACGGAGGCTGTTAGTGCCTGTTGCCTGCTTTGCGGTTGAAAAGACAGACCAAATTTATTGCAGCGAAGGGAAATATGCAACAAAATTGTGTTAAGGCGCCCCGATATGAATTAATCACCAATTATAGATTGAGCAACACACAATCTTAAAATTTAGAAATTGGATTGAAAGGCGGCCCTACTTCTCCACCTAGTGAGCTTACTCAGTGTGGACAAATTTGGTTCTTACACTTTTAAACCTTTAAAGCAATATTGCACATTTTGTGAAGAGCGCCCAATTTTCAAAATTTGATTATTTTTGCACAGTTACGTGGTAATGTCTAGAAAAACTATACCGCGAACGAGATGACTAAAAAATGCGTATTTATCACAAAATTAAGCGATTTTGTAATAGAATGGGAATCAGATGGGACTTACGGCAAGAGCTGGAAATGGATACGTTTATGTCCGTCCACGAAGAATAGTGCACCTCATGAAAATGACCCTTTACTTGACTTGCACGAACTATTAAAACAACTAATGGATGAGCGTAGACAGTACATGGCGCTATTTCCCGGCATTCACATTGGAGGGCGTTTCCAGCAGCCGTTGAAATTATTATCGGGGATCCCGATAATAATGCTTCTAGTACAAAATTCCTTCGTTTGTGACACCATAGGACTTTTCGAGCTTAACCATTCACAGGTTATAGTACAGCCAGTTACCAATGCAAACAGTGTAAAAATCTCAAAATTTTTGAAAAAACTGGGGGCGCCCTTCAAAAAAATGTGCTAATATTGCGTTAAGGCGGGACGCTCTATTCTACCTAATGGTGAACGCTCCAGTTAGGGCCCTACGCAAAGATTATCTATATCCATCTACCTGTACAACTATAAATTGAAATGCCTAAACTAAGGAGGCGATGACCGTCTCGATCAGCTCTCAGGTGAAACGCACAGCGCACAATGTAAGACCTGTGGAGCTCAATCCGTTCTATTAGTTGGTACGATTACGCATTTATTACATATAATGCCGACTTTGGAGATGATTTTTCATTCGTGCATATTCCAGGTGACTTGAATGTACCTTGTTAATTTATAAGAGTAATTTATTAAATTAGTACTGCTTTAGCCATAAGTCTTTACTTGGAAAATAATGGAACAAAATGAGAAATTGCAAGCAGAATAAAAATGTAAGTTTGTAAAGAGTAAAACACATGCAACAAGTCTCTGACGCAAGAAGAGGATGACCTTTACAAATCGAACCATTTTAGTTGGGGTTAAGCAACCACTAAAATAAAAATGAAAGGCCAAGTTGGATTTGTAAATGTAAAGGGAACCTCCAAACAAGCCCCACAAAAAGAGGGGGCTTGAAAGTAAAACAAATGAAAAATTAGATGTGCACCAAACCCCAAATTTAAATTTATAACTTGATAACCAATGATGAAAAATATCTGAGATGAATTATGGCTGAATTTTATGCAATATCGACAGGATATGCAAAACACCTCTGCGAATTTATTAAAGGCACTAAAGCATCGCTCAACGTTTGCAGGAGAGAGAACTTCCATCTTGAGATAGATGGCACACAATCATAACGAAACAAAGGCACGTCAACATTCCTTAGCCTGGGGTTAAAAGCACGTGAGTGCTTAATGATATGTGCATTGCCACCAACATCAGTTTGCAAACCCTGTGCGCAACCTTATTGATGTTAATAGTGCACCTTTTCCCAGCATCTGGTAGTTTCTCTCTTCTGCATACGCAAGCCTAGGCAAAAAAATCAGACATATTTGCGAGTGTCTGGCAAAAAGGTTGCGAATTCATCGTGGAGCCCTCTCTAACACGAACCGCGGACTATCTGCAGTAGAGGTCTTTCTTACGGCATGTCATTGGTCCAGATGTCATAAGAATCAAAGTTGTTTATCATTGCGATGGGCAACAACAAGCGCGCAGTCTATTTTCAAAATTATAACAAGCGAGCCACACAATCCCGCTCCAGAGAGTACTTGCCTCCACCTGGCAACTGAGCGTTGTCTATCCTGGCGTTCCCTTTAATTTGTGCTATTCGCCACGATCCAGGTTTTAGATTTGGAGCGAATGTATCCTGCCAATAAAAAAATGCGAAAAAAACAGTAAACACGTTAACATATTAACCTACTCTCTTGCTTAGTCTCTTTAACGAGTGGATTACCTCTGTAGTTCAAGCGGAAGCCTGTAACATCATGTAGGGTAAGAATGGGAATTAAAACGATTGTACTTTTGAAATAAAACTGCCAAACAAATTAATGACCTCTCCTCCGGCTAGTCTTTATAGTGAGTGATTGCCTCTGCTAAATCAAGCGTAAGCCTGTACATGAAAGAGCTAGCCGAAAAGATGCAAAATATACATGGAGCAAAAATAATTAGCAAAAAAAGTTAGCCGTTTCTCTCCGTAACTGCTATATTGAGTGAATGCCTCTGTGAGTTCAAGCGATAGCTAGTAACATGACAAGAGCTATAGGATGAGAAACAAACAAGGGACCTTTTAATGCGATGATCAATTAAGTGCATGAAAGATGGAACGAAAGACTTGCACTCTGAAAGACGAGTTGTACAAAGACTGGCTCACGACAACCAGGCGAAGACCTGTTCACATCTATCTCCTACACAATGTGAAATTCTACGTCACATGACCACAAAATGAACCATCCAATTTTTTTAAAATGAAGGTCTGAAAAAGTTGAGAAAATTCTGCAAAAGTGCCCGTTATTATCTCAGTAAGTTGCAAGCAGGCTAGGCGAGACACTTCGCAACCACCAGTGCAATGGCCTCTGGTAGGCGCTAAACAACTATAAATGCGTTGGACTAGAATGGACATAAATAAATTTAACGGCTTTAAAGCCATTCTTCACGTCCACATAATAGACTTGAATGACATTAAAAAATAATGGCGGCCAATTAAATGAAATTAAGTATTATTCTGACACAATATATTTGGGCGATGATTTGCTGACCTATAATGAATGCCTAAATGAACAAGAAAATTTAAGAAAATGATGATGATAAAAAACCCGTAATACTTTTGAATCAATGAATACAAAAAATTAGGGGCGTATGTACAGTTGGAAGGCCGAAGATGTCCAACGACCATGAGGATAGTTGTCGTCAGGTAAGCCATTGAGGGCAGCTGATGTTGCCGCTACTATTCGAAAGTGGGAGGGAGAACTATAGAATTGGTATCTAGCCCCAACAACTCTACACAATCACGGATTTGCGATTTATCTCATATGATGTTAATGGTGTCAATCAAAGTGAACAAAGATGAGCCGGAGCATAGAAAGTAGGTCTATTTTTAGGTTTCAACATGGCATTACAGGGCAAAGTGGAGAGACAGGCAAGTCTGCAAGCTTTTAATTTACTCGAATGGCCCCTCTGATCTGTTTTAGACTTTGATGACAATTTCTAAATGGGATTTGTTTGGTCCTGTTATTACTACATCACTTAACTGAATAACACGAGCTGTATCCCCTTTCTTAGAGGTGCTGCATATTTCACAACCCTCAAGAAACCAAAAAATCCAGTAAAAATGCTGCCCTGAAAAGAGGGAATTCATATAAGAATTGCAACAGTGGATATAGTTTGGTGATCAAAGTCAATTACATCTGAGGTAATGGGCAACCTGCCTGTCCACCTTTTGTTTTCCCGCTTACATCCCTCCTTGACTTTTGAAATAATGAAACTGTCATGTGGATCAAACATTATTTATTTTGTGAACCCCCGAAACGCAGAAATGTGCGTTGAAATTGATGAAGGGGACAACCCTCAGAGACAGAAATGCAATGAAAAAAAATTATGTCATGAATAGAATCTGCCAGATATTACACGAATTATGCTGAGCACGGAATTGCATAATTTTCTCAATGCAGCAGCTTTCATAGACTTTCCATGAAGAGGTGCCAACGACGCGTGCACCAGCGATGTTCTGTTTCTAAGCTGGCCAAAGAAATCCTGAATGCTGCACCCCATTGTCTGGGCCGAAGGTGCCAACTCCCGAAAACGTGACATCTGAAAACGCGAAAGCGCATCAGCAATGTTATTACACTTTCCTGGTATATAATTGGCATAAAAGAAACATTATTTTTTAATTAAACATTGCAAGATAGAAAAAATCCTCACCATTTCATTATTTCTGGGCACTTTTAAGTTGTTTAATTGAATTACTGCAACAACGGCCAATTTGGTCGATCCTCAAAATTATACTTTGCCTTGAGCAAATTGGCCCCCCATATGAAAGTGGCCCACAACATGGGAAAAAATCACGCCAAGGACTCAATAAACATTACCGAGTGTAGCTAGAGTGCTTTAACCTTGGAAACCCCTTGCCGGCAAAATAACCACCAAATCCCCTGACCTCCACTAGCATCTGTATAATTGACAGATCAGATTCCTGACCAAGCTTGTTCAGGGATCATTGACACCCCATTAAATTTTGAATAGGAAAAGAACTTAGTGTGAGGTCCTTTTTTGCACCATCTGATAATTTTATTTAATTTGAATGTTTTGCATTCTTAATCCCACAAGTCAAATCAATAAGTCTCATAAGGAATAGCCTAACTGGGCTATGATTGCAGACAAAAAGAAAGGGGAGCCCACTAAGATGAAGATACGCAAAAGTGATATGCGGTGGCACCAAGAGAGTCATTATTTTTTGGATTATTAGCTTAATGATGTCTAATGAGGGACTTTAATTTGGATGCTGACTGAATCAATTTGAAGGCCAAGAAATACGATTGATGTTGTTGGACCAAATCTGTTTATAGGGTGCCAAGGGAACGCTTTATGTTTACAGATAGATGAACATTTTGACAAGGAATCACATGGACCAACCGACTATTGAATCCCCCCAGCAAAACAAGGAAATCATCACAATTAGTGGGCCCCCCCACGATGATGGTTCCAAACATTCGAGAGAAAGGGACCATTGCAAGGCTTTATCAATGAAAATGGCCATTTAACTTATTCCAAGCAATTGAACATCATGTGGGTGATGACAGGGAGAGAAGACGAAAGGCGATTGAACATCTGTTTTGGGCCATGGGGCCCCTTTTCCAATACCACATTATGTTGATGGGGCGTCATCAAACTTGCTAATGTTAAGTTGCACAATCTCTGTCAATACCATCATTATTGATGTACCTCATGGTATGACAAAATGTTGTGTATTAGGCGGAATTTCCCTTTCCAGCATTTAGGTATAATACCAATAGGCGATATCAAATTGTGAGGGCCTATTAGCAAATGGACCTACAATACGACAATTCAACCTTTGATTGATTTTTTCAAGGCCGCATTGATTTTTCACAACTGATTCAAAATTGCAACAATTTCTATCGATTCTCTCCCCGAGTAACCTAATTTAAAGCCATCAAGAAAGCCACAGCGTAAGTAAAGTAGTGGCTGCTTTTTTTATTAGGATACACCTCCAACAAGGGAAGAATATCATCAAGTTTGATTGGCGTTGGTTTTAATTAGATGCAACAAAGGCATTTTTATTTTCACAAGGTTGTAAGTTTTTTCTAGTGCAAGCCTTTGTTGCAAGATTGGGACACCATTGCCCATATTCATGCATTTGAAGAAAAATGTTTGTAAATGGCACAACGTTTCTTGAAACATCCGCACGTTGAAGTCGATGCAGGCGATTTTAGTTGATCTTTGACCCTGGCCTGCGCCTGACTTGAAAGGCATAAATTTGGATTGTGAAAGGAGTTTGCACTTGATGCTGGGTATTGAAGAGAGCGGAAAAAGCTAAAATTTGAGCCGCGACGTTGCAAAAAATGGGGCAGAATGGAAACAAACCGGCTTTTGTGAATGGAGAGCAACAAGTAAAATGACAAAGTTCACAATCAATGGATGACACGGACGTGCGATTGAATTTGTTGACGCATTCTGAATTATTGAATATAATAGCTACCACTAACCCCAGCCCCCAAATCTTGATGCGGCCAATGCGTATTATATGTGCATATTTAAGCAACTATTTGCGTTTTATCAGGGTGGGCTTCTATAAAACGGAAGGCAAAAATCAAAAGGTGTTGTACACATGAATTGAAGGAATGCGGGCCAGTTTTGTTGTTTCATGCCACCAAGATGCCATCATTGTTAAGTGACAATGGCAAACCCTTTGGTTCATCAAAAAATGATCTTACAAAAACCTGGACATTCCTCAACAAAATTATAGGCAGGAATGTATCCACTAAACAAATCCCTGGCCTTTTCACTCATAATTATAAGCAGATAACTGACCCGCTTAACATAGCTAACGCATTCAACGATCACTTCCCTAACCTGGGACCAACTTGGGCTAACCAAAATTCCACCTTTCCAATAATATTTTAATAAAACACCTTCCAAAAAACCCAGTTCACTTCATTTTCTGAAGCCAGTTATGCTAGACGAAATGTCAAACACTCGCACCTTTTGAAACCTAGGTAAAGTGCTGGGGTTACCGATAAGAGGATCCTGGGATTGCTAACAAAATCATATGAAACCTCATATCGCTCTGATGACATATTTAAACCAAGCACTTCTCACCGAACATTCCCAGATCACCTCAAGTCAGCCAAAGTCCTTCCTATTACAAAAACAAAGAAACACATAACATTGCAAACTACAGGCCATTCTGTTTTTCCATCTTTCAAACTACTTGAAAAATCATGTACACACGGGTGTTCAACATTCTTCAATAAGCACAAACATTCGTGTGGATGAACAATACGGTTTTAGGCAAACGCGCAACTTACATGGCACTCCTTGACTTAACAAAACCAACCTCAACCTTGCACTAAAAAATAAAATCCACACCATGGGGGTATTCCTGGATTCTTCCAAGGCTTTCGACACCATTGCCCACAAAAATTCTTATCCACAAGCCTACACTTACGGTGTCCGTGGAGTAGCCTGGAGTGGTCAGGAGTTACCCACTACAGCTCCACAATTCAGTTTCTACGTAAACTCCATCGCATTCATCATAAAAACTATAAAGTTGGCGTTCCCGCAAGGGGTCCAATCCTTGGACCCCTACTTTCATCAGGTACATTGAATGGACATCACGAACATCTCTAACACCACTAAAACTAATCGTATGCAGACGACACAAACATTTTTCTCTCAAAATATAACATAATGCACTGTTTAACACAGGAATCATGAACGCGCAAAAATCATGACTGGGGTTCGGGCAACAAACTTTCTCTCAAGGTTTCAAAAACTAACTACCCATGCGGTTATCTTACACACAAACACGAAATCACAATGCAAACAGTAGATAGATAACAAGACAATCTCCCAGGTACACTCAAACAAATTTTTCTTGGATTTATAATCGACGAAAAACTCACATGGAATGAACACATCAAACTCTGTCATACAAGCGTGCTCACGCAATTGGTTACAATTACAGAGTTAAACACCACTTCCAGGGACTACACCTTAAATAACTTTACACCCCACTAGTTCTCCCATACCGTACCTACTGTAACATCATTTGGCCTCCAACTATCATTCACGGCTCACCAAAGAAACATCACCAGGACATGGGCATTCGCACTATCACAAATTCACTCCCTAGAACTCACACTTTGCCATTATTTCCACTCATGAAAAAAACAATGAAATCGAGCAACCCTACCAATTTCAAACAGCGCTGTTCATGTTTGATCTATCACAACAATCATTTACCTCCGAACGTCAGCAATTACTACCACAAAAGACAAATCCACAGCTATAACACCACAAGACACGCCCACAAACTTCATCTTCCCCTCCCAAAATCTACCTCTGAAAAGCACTTAATTCAGTATCAGGCGCAAAACTTTGGAATGAGCTCCCAGGAATCCATCAAACAATTACAAACAAAAAATTCTTTTAAAGCTCAACTGAAAAAACATTTCACAACCAGTACGTCTTAATTTATTTACTCCCAAGTTCCCTATTTCTCTCCAACTATTCTTAATTCATTACCTTCTCTACTACTCTTTTGCTTTCTCACCTCTACCTCTCACCTCTGCTTCCGCATTACGCAATAGATTTACATACCTCAGCAAAGATATGTGAATTAGTCGTCTTTTTGTCCAATTCCGATCCCATGTACTCCCGTTAAAGGTGTGTTTCCAATCGTCTTCCCCCCGGTAGTAGTTTTATTTTTTTTTTGGGTTTGGCGTCCTTTGTCTCATTGTCGTCCTGCATTTTGCCCTCTAATCCACGTCATTCCCCAAGGTTAAAAAAAAATAATCGTCATTAGTGGTTATCCATCAATAGGGCCTATTTGCACAGGATGATAGGGCTTTGCAAACTTGCATTTTGCGTTTCTACCTTCAAAACCGCAATTTTGTTTCCATGTGTTGATGGGGTGTATGTACAAAGTGCAGGGCTCTCATTTCATGTTGTTGTTTTTCATTTCAATAAATCGGAACACGCACCTTTAAGTGTTTGTTTAGATTAGATATATGCTTGTTTTGGTTACGTTTTATGCCTATATGTAATATTTTCATCATCCTTGTGTATTTGTTAATTGTTATATTGTAATATTAAGTATATTTTCTTTTTTTTGGAGTACGGGCCAGTACCTCTAGAGCCCTATGGGGTCCATTAATGTCCTAGCATCATATCCCGATAATGTTAATCTTAGTACAGTTTACAACTGATATTCCAGTATGATGTATTGTCATATAATATACTGTATTATACATTCGGTTCAGTTCGTATGTATGCTAAATAAGTTGAATCTTGAATCTTGGAATCTTGAATCAGCTTTGAACTCAACTCTTGTAACGTAGAACGCCCAACGACCGCATATAGCCGTTTAAAAGGTTCAATTTAAGGGTTCGAACTTTGGTGAGCGGGATGAGCACTCGTGGGGACGAGGAAAGCTATTTTTTTCGTGCGGGTTTCATTAGCAATTTAATTGAACTAAGTATAACACAGGATGAGGATCAAGTATTAACCAGCCTCCTGAATAAGTCTAGTATGTTATTTGGTTTATAAACTATACCATTTTTCAATCGGCTTCCCCAGTCCGATTTATAAGGCAATTTAGCAATGATCATATGCTGTCAACTTCAAGCAGAAGAAATTTTGCAGTTTACATTTTTCAAGTACCTGCGAATGTGCATCTTATCCAAAATGAATGACTCACTTTTAACATGAGATAAAATTATTGGTATATTTCATGCTGCTGATAGGATTTTTTTCCGATGGCAAGGACCGTACTTGTTAGAAAATACAGTTTGAAAACACGTTGTCAAAAATGATATTTGAAGATAGATAACTCTATACCTATAGATTTGATCTACACTTCTTACACATGCCACCTGGTTAGCTCAATTAGCAAGCGCGCTATTCAAGTAATGTGGCGATTACGGGTTCGAGTCAGCCAAGAGCAAACATTTTTACACACCCTGTACGGTGGCCGCTCCAGGAAAAGATAAATATTGAGGTATACTGTTTATTCTATTCAATTTATTAATTTTCCTAATCTCATTTGGGTGGGTCTAAGAGTAGGCGAATATTGCGTGGGGCCCTTTTCCCCTTAAACTGCATGTTACGCCAGCGCAGATGAGCACCTTTACTGTTATTCCTTCACGAAAAAAATTCAATATGCACACAGTACGAATGGGGTTCATGTTCTTGATTCCGTATTGACTTAAATTGATTGTTTCACTAGCAAGCTTGGGGATTTCAAGGCAGTCGTCATCGTTTCATCATTACGTTTTTTCTTATTTTTTAGAGTGCTTTTCTTTCTGAAAAACGATACCATTTCCCCAACTATAATTAATAACAACTTAACACCTATTTTTTTCCTTCTGAAAGTTTCCAAGAGACAACATAAAAGCTTCGGTTTTCTTCTAGCCCGTAACAACATTTCTGCAGAGTCATTGGTACGCATGCAAACAGCTTTCATGGTTCTCAGAAAAACACCAACATGCAAAGGGGGCCGTTTAACATGCCATAATTCACGAGTTTTCAGACAAACTATGTACATCAAGATCGACTCTGTTGCATTTTTCGTAGATGGCGAATTATCATGGGCCTAATGTTCTTTTTTGTTGTTAGTGACTCTGACTGTCACCCATTTTGGTACGTTTTAGGCGTTGTGTAGCTGAAATGTTCGCACGGAAGGAAGGAATTCACATCATTTATACCAATTTCTACTGTAAATCAAAGTTAGTATCGTATATGCGTGGAAAGTTACATAAATTGAACCGAAAATTTCAAGAATCATTTGATTTTTAAATTTTTCTTCGAGGACTCGCAATCGCAAATCTGAGCACTTGGAGTTAAATTTTGTGACTCACGGGGAGTCACGTTCTGTAAAAATTACCGGCAGAATGCCACTGGCGTTCTACGGTGTCAAGGATAATACCAAAATCGATGAACTCCCATTGCATATTTTTCTCTCTCAACGATTGCGGGAGCTCAGAACCAAGGGGATTACAATGAAACCAATGCATTGGGAGGATGCACACAGCAACGTCAATAGGCCTTTCAAAAACGATGTTTTTGTGGATTGATTACACAAATTCACTTGCCGCATTTGAAGCCAGTGAATCTCTGCAAGGCAACAACAAAGGGTGAAGATTCTGAAATATTTGAATTAGTTTTCATCAAAAAATGATAGTACAAAAACCTGGACATTCCCTCACCAACCTCTAAAGGCAGTAATGTATCCACTAAACAAATCCCTGACCTTGTCACTCATAATAATAAGCTAGCAGATAACTGACCCGCTTGCCATAGCTTCACGCATTCAACGATCTTCACACTAACACTGGGCACAACTTGGCTAACAAATTCCACTTCAAATAACGCATTTAATAAACAACCTTCCAAAAACACCTTCACCTCAATTTTTCTTACCAGTTACTGTAGACGAAAAATGTACAAACTTCGCCACCTTTTGAAACCTGGTAAAAGTGCTGGTACCGTAAGATAGATCCTGGGATTGCTAACAATCATTGATCACATCATATCGCCGGCCTCTGATGAACATATTTAACCAATCACTTCTCACCGGAAACTTTCCCAGATCACCTCAAGTCAGCCAAAGTCCTTCCTTTACAAAACAAAGAAACACAAACATTGCAAACTATCTCAGCTACAGGCCCATTTCTGTTCTTCCATCTTTTTCAAAACTACTTGAAAAATCATGTACACACGTTTGTCAACATTCTTCATAAGCAAACAACATTCTTGTCCGATGAACACTACTGTTTTAGGCCCAAACGCTCAACTTACAAGGCACTGCCTTGAACTAACAACCAACCTTATCCTTGCACTAAAAATAAACTCCACCCCATTGGGGTATCCTGGATCTCTCCAATGCTTTCGACACCATTGACTACAACATTCTTCTCCACAAGCTTTATCATTAAGGTGTCCGTGGAGTAGCCCTGAGTGGTTCAGGAGTTACCTCACTAACCGCTCACAATCCGTCTACGTACACTCCATCGCATCATCAACACACCTATCACGTTGGGCGTCCCCGCAAGCTCAATCCTTGGACCACCTACTTTTCATCATTTACCATGAATGACCCCACTAACATCTCTAACAACACACTAAACTAATCTTTTTGCAGCGAACACACATTTTTCTCCTCTCAAACTCCTAACATTAATGCACTTTTTAACAACATGAATGCATGAACTCGCAAAAATCACTGACTGTTTTCGGGCTAAACAACTTTCTCCAGTTTCAAAAACGAACTAACTAAATGCTTTTCTCTACACACACACCAATCACACTCAACATTAACAATAGATAACCAAACAATCTCCCAGGTACCTCAATCAATTTCTTGCATTAGAATCGACGACCACTAACATGGAAGGAAACATCAACTCTTCTGTCACTCCCAAACTTCCTCACGCAAGTTGGTACAATCTACAGAGTTAAACACCACCTTCCCGACTAACACCTTTAAAATCCCTTTACACCCCACTAGTGTGTTGTTTTCTCCATACCTTAGTCCAACTGCAACCATCATTTTGGGCCTCCAACTATCATTCACGCTCACCAAACTAAATATCACGCAGAAATGCCATTCGCACTATCACAAATTCACTTCCCTAGCACTTCACACTTGCATTATTTCACTCACTGAAAACACTTAATTAGAGCACCTCAACCAACTTCAACAGCGCTTTATGGTTGACTATCACAACAATCATGTACCTCCGAACTTCAGCAATTCCTTACCACAACGACAAAATTAATCCACAGCTATAACCCCAGACAGGCCGACAAACTTCATCGTCCCCTCCCAAAATCTACCACTGAAAAGCACTTCATTCATATCACATGGCGCAAAACTATTGGAATGATCTCCCAGAATCCATCAACCACAATTACAAACAAAAATTCCTTTTAAAAGCTCCTGAAAAAAAACATTTCAGCAACCATAACAATTCTTAATTATTTACTCCCCCAGTCCCTATTTCTCTCCTACTTATATCTTGCATCTCATTACTGTTCTCTACTCCTTCTTTTCTTATTTTCTTCACCTCTACCTCTTCAACCTCTGCTTCCTCTTATGCATAAGTTTTAACATACCTCAGCAAGATATGTTGAATAGTCTGCGGTCGTTTTTTTTTTGTCCAATTCTCCCGTATCCTGTTACTCTACTCCTGATTAAAGGTGTGTGGTTCCAATCGTCTTCCGGTAGTAGTTTAATTTTTTTTTTCTGTTGTTTGGTTGCCGTCTTTTCATCATTGTCGTCCTGCATTTTTGTGCCCTCTAATATCCCTTCATCATTCCCAAGTTAAAACAAAAATCACATCGTCTTAGTGGTTATCCATCATTAGGGCCTATTTGCACAGTATTGAATAGGCGTTGCACTATGCATTATTTGCTCTACCATCAAACAGAAATTTTGTTTCCCACTGTGCTTGATGGGGTGTATGGCAAGTGCCAGGCTCATCATTTCATGTTGTGTTTTCATTTCACATAAATCGGAACACAAGCACCTTTAAGTGTTTGTTTACTTATATAATACTGCTTGTTTTTTGGTTCGTTTTTATGCCTATATGTAATATTTTTCATACATCATCCCCCTTGGTAATTTTGGTAATTTTGTCTAATTGTAATCTTAAGTTTTGACTTTTTGATTACGGGCCAGTAATATCTATAACCCTATCGGGTTGTCCCATTACTGGCCTAGCATATCATATCCCGCACTTGTTCATCTTAGTACATTTTACAATCTGAATATTCATTTATTATGTATTAATCATATCATTACTGTATTTACATTATTTCTGTCAAGTTCGTTATTTATGCTAAATAAATTGCATCTTGAATCTTGAATCTTGAATCAGTTTGACTCACGTCTTGTCACGTAGTAACGCCAAACGACGGCATATAGAGCGGTAAAAGGTCAATTTTAGGGTTCGAACTTTGGTGCGCGGCATGAACCTCTGGTACGAGACCGATAGTTTTTCGCGCGGTTTTCATTAGCAATGTTAATTGAAATAATTATAACACAGGAGAGGACAATTATTCACACAGACTCCTGAATCAGTCTTAGATATGTATATTTTGTTTTATAACTATACAATTTCAATCGGCTTTTCCTCCACGTCGATATAAGGCAAATTTTAGTCATGATCATATTCTGTCAACATTCAGCAAATTTTGCAAATGTTTACCTTTTCAAGTACCTTCGATGTGCAATCTTATCAAAGGACTGACTCACTTTTTAACATGAGATAAAATTATTGTTATATTTCATCTTCTGATAGGAGTTATCGATGGTAATGACCGTAACTTGTTAGAAAATACAGTTTGAAAACACGTTGTCCAAAATGATATTTGACAGATCGATCAACTCTATACCTATAACTTTGACTATCACGTCTTACACATGCCACATGGGTTAGCTCAGTTAGCACGCGCGCTATTCAAGTAATTCGGCGATTACGGGTTCGCGTCCAGCCAAAGGCAACATTTTTAACACTCGACGCCGCCAGCTCCAGAAAGATTAATATTGATGTTATCTGTTATTACTTATCATTATTATTTTTCCTAACTCATTTGGGTGAGGTCTTAAGGGAAGTAGGCGAATTTTTGCGTGGGTTGCCCTTTTCCCCTTAAACTGCTGTTACGGCCATCGCAGACTGGCACCTTACCCCGTTTACTTCCTTCACGAAAAAATCAATATGCACACAGTAGAATGGGGTTTCAGTTCTTTATTCCGTTTGACTTATTGAATTTGTTTCCACTAGAAAGTGGGGATTTCAATGCAGTTCGTCTTCGGTCTAATTACGTTTTTTTTCTTATCTTTTATAGTGCTTTTCTTTCTGTAAAAACGGATAACCATTTCAAATAATTACAACCACTTAACCACCTATTTTTTTCCTTCTGAAGTTTCCAAGAGACACACATAAAGCTCGGTTTTCCTCTGACGTCAACAACATTTCTGCAGGATTCATTGTACGCATAGCAAACATCTTCCAGGTCGAAAACACCAACTGCAAATGCCGTCTTAACATGCCATAATTCACGATTTGTCAGAACAAACTAAATGTACTCAATCTAACTCTTAGCATTTTTCTTCGTAGATGGCGAATTCCCATGGCCTTAATGTTCTTTTTTTGTTGTTCGTGGACTCTGACTTTCAACCCATTTTGGACGTTTTTTAGGCCGTGTTTCGCTTAAATTTTCTGGCCCGGAATCACATATTTCTATTTCTAACATTTCTACTGTAATCAAGTTAGTATCTTATATGCGTGGAATTTACATACATTGAACCGACAATTTCAATACATTTCGATTTTTAATTTTCCTTCTTCGAGGACTTCGCATTCGTACATCTGAGCACTTGGATTAAAATTTTGTGACGTCATATCGTGGGTCACGTCTGTAAAAATTACCGGCAGTACTGCCCACTGCGTTGCCTACTGTGTCACGGATATACAAATCGATGAACTCCCTTTCATATTTCTCTCTCAACGATTGCGGGAGCTTAGAACCAAGGGGATTACAAATTGAAACCAATGGCTTGGGAGGATTGCACCGCAACGTCAAGGCCTTTCAAAACGATGTTTTGTTGCTTTATATTCACTGCGCATTGAAGCCAGTGAATTCCTCTGCAAGGCCAACACAAAGGGTGAAGATTCCTGAATTATTTGAATTAGAATCTGGCATGAACATCGGCACGTATGCAATCGTAGTCATAGCTTATAAATACCGTTTTTTCCTGATCGTTTTCCTCTTGTAGAGAGGAGCCGAATATCATTGGGCCTTATTTAAGGAGTTCGTTTAACCTCCCACTACAGACAAGGTTTGACATACCTTTGTTAGTTAGAGTATGTACCCTCTACAACATCATTCTAGGTATGGTAGTACTCTCCAAATTGTGGTGTCACTTTTTTCATATGGGACAATTTAAGTTTACACATGGTTCAAACTTTTTAAAATACCCCAATCTGTTTAAATGTAATGCCATATTTTTCCATCTAATCATAAGGATCAAAAATTTTATAGTGTGTACAACCTACGACCATTGTTTTGGAGTAAAGTAAAATGGTCAAAAAGGTCAATTTCGATTGTACCTGGGTCAAACATTCAAAAGTTAATTCTGATTATATTTTAAAAATACTTGCCAATTATTGCCTGAGGTAAGAGGCTCAAAAGGTATAGCTTTTGTGTTAAGTTTAAATGCTTACTTTTCGGAGATAAGGGTCACAGAAGGTCAACACCAAGTGGTATGTTGACCTATGACCTATTTTGGTCCATACATGGTAACTTATGCATTGCAGAATGTACAACTATTCCTTCTTTTGACTCATTAGCTCGATGAACACTTCTAATCTTTTCAACAAAATGGAGCAACTTCCGATTTTGACCCTGTACACATAGAAATTGACCTTTTACAGTTAGCCCTTTTTTTAACCCTATACTCCAAAACCATTGGTCATAAGATGATACACACTATAATTTTTGGAAGCCTTATGCTAAGACGGACAATATGGCATCCATTCAACATGATTGGAGCATTTTAAAAAAATGTTTGACCCTGTGTAAACTTAAATGGCCCTATGAAAAGTACACCACAATTTGCGAGTACTACCTACTAGCGTTTATTAGGGTCCATACTAACTACCAAGATCGGAACCCTTTTTTCTGTCGTGAGGGGTAAACGAATGTTTGACCTGGGTCCTAGCTCCTCCCCTATTGGTCCCCGACACGGTCAAGGCAACCGACCACATTGTTTCCCGACGATGTCGCTGGTTGATTTAGATTCCGGTGTAGAAGTTTCCTGTATACTTAGCTTTCCTGGGCGAGTTCCGATTATCGACCTATTATCATGCCTATTAATTACTTGTATACAGAGTTCATGTCTATGCCCCTAATTACCTTTGCTCAGTAATTTTTTTTTTGTAAAGATTGAATTGATTAGAGTGATATACATAGGTGCAATGTTACTGTTACAAGATCAAATGTTTTTTCATATATATGCAAATTGGCTGGTAATATGATATTTCAACCTGATCATTTGTTTACATGTTATACCCCTCTTTCTTCATTGCTCATCGTCTTACCCTATTATTCTTTTCTAGCTATCCCCAAATTGTTGTACCTGTTCTTGCTACTTCAATTACCTTACCATTATTAGCTTATGTAACACTCAATTCATCTTATTTTTGTTCATGTTTATAATAAAGGCACATGCCACCGAAGCGATGTAGTATGGTGGAAATTGACATTGTTTTTCCTGTATGCTTATCTTTTCCTGGGCTAGTTCCGATTATCGACCATATTATCATTCCTATTCATTCACTATGTATACAGGAGTTCAATGTCTATGCCCCTAAATTACCTTTTCAGCATGTATTTTTTTTTTTGTTGTTAACGGAATTAAATATGTACGTTCATTTATGCCTCAGCTATAGTGTACAGTTAATCTTATTTTAAATAAATAAATTAAATGTTTTCATATATATGCATGCTTGGTAATTATGAATTCAACCTGATCAATTGTTCATGTATACCCATCTTTATTACTTGCTCCTTTATAATCGGTCATATACATACTAGGTATCCAGAGCACAATGTCCTGTCCCCTTATATTAATGTTTTCATCATGTAATTTCATTTTGTGTAAGAATGGAATGCTAAATACTATTTCATGTTTATGGACCTTTCAACAAAATCATTAATGTAAATGAATGTTTCCATCGTCTGTGCATTTTACTTGTTGTTAAGCATAATACTTCACCATGATCAATTTGTTTTATTTTCTTTCTTCTTCCTTGCTCATCGTCTTCCCACCTTTTAATTCTTTTTCTAGCTAATCACAAATCGCCATGTTATTATATTCCCTGAATTATAATTTAACCACTTGTCTGCATTTTTTACTGGGTAATAGTAAAAAGTTAACAAATTGTATATTTCTCACTGTGTGCTTTATTTTTTCTTTGCTCATCTTCTATTTCCGTTTATTTTTATTCCTACTATCCACAGTTCCACGCAAATGTTACATGCTTTGTATTGCTGTACCCTTCATTATGATTAACCATCTTTTTATTTTGATAATGGTTTAAACTAAAGGCCCTCTATATTGATGGACCACATTGGACAATGCAACACAATAGTAATTCTGTATTGATTTATCTTTCTGATTATATCAATAACTTAATTACATTCATATCATTTTCATTGTAACCTTGGACCCTTCTTGAATGGCTATCCTTTTTTTTGACTCACTCGCCATCAGGAACAAGTTAAGAATGTTACATTTTTTCTTTCTTCCTTGGGGCTTATCGTCTCCCCTTTAAAAATCTTTTCCTACTATCCATAATTGTCACTTGAAATTTCCTCTGTCAAATTTTATGGTTATGGTTACCACGCAACAAGTAGTTTTCATTTTCATTTATGGTGATTTTTTGAGATTCCCTGCCAATCTCGTGTATTGGTATAAATTTGTAGCTTAATTTGTAATTGATTTCTGTTTGTAATATATCAGATTTTTTGGTAGTGATTTGTTAATTATTATTTCTGTATATTTGTTTAATTGTTATGCCCGACTCTCGCTTCTACTCTACTTTCCAACCTTTTGCTTTTGACAACTCTATCACCACGACTACCCGATATTACCATGTTCCAAAGTTATTTGTCATTATTATACTACTGAAAACATAAATACACACGAACCCTCTATACACATGTAAGTTTTCATTATCCCTGCTAACACATGAGCCTAAACAAACACTCCTCTGGACGATATTGAAAATTTTTAATCAAGTTTAACAACATCATTTTCTATTTACGGTTTCTATGAAACTTGGTTAATTTTTTGACGATGAGGCATGCCTTGGTTTGACATCGAGAATTACTCTTTTGAGAATTGCATTCGCATGGTCGGAGGGGGGGGGAGGGGGTCCATTTAATGGCGCGCCGTTTCTTCTTCTTCTGCCAGATATGTTCGTATAGAGAGGTCTCTAAAAATAAGAACCTTCCATTTATGTCCAATGATTGATGGAAATTGGCTCTATTGGCATCGGCAAATCGGAACCTCTGCGAAATATCCGGAACCTCTCTCAAAACAATTCCTTATTGGTTCTCTGGTCTTGCTTGTGATGGGTGGAAGTGTTTACGCCAAAACACCAACCCTTCCATCCCATAGACTGGGCCTGGCAAAATTGACGTACGGAATAAACAGAAATTTGTCATCATTTAATGTGCCCCAACAGTTATTTCGCCGAGTCAGGCACACTCACTTACATAATGCATAACTCATTAACTTATCTACAGAGCGAAGTTAACTCAATGACCACCGTTATATGAAGTGCCCCCATGTTTCGACAAAGTGTAATCTAAATGACTCTAGCATATGGTCTGGTGAAATCGCTACAAATCGTACTGCATGGTTTTTGGCAGTTGGGTTTATATTCTCACTTAGACTACAACCATACATACGATTTTGAATAATAGTACAGACATTAACCAGAGAAGGACCGTGTAACCAAACAGCGGAACATTTTTAATTAATGAGGTATTATAAAAATTACAGTAACTATTATCCGGTGACAACGATGTTCACCTGTTATGACCGACAGTTCGGCCCAAACCGTGCCATCGACCCAATTGCATGCATTGGGCTCTACGTATAGTCCTTGGGCGCTTCTTTCCGCATAAACGGAGCCTCACACTTCAAAACTACCAATCAATGCACGAAAATTGGAACGTTCCATAATTTGAAAGAGGTCACGTTTCGCTACAGTGATTTAGGAATATCTTCGGCAACCAACATTATGGTTGAAATTGGAATGTTCCAGTTTGGAATATATTTGCAGAAACGTGCGCGTCATAGGTGGTGTCTCTCTTTTCATCCATGCTGACTCTAAGTTATCGGCTCAGAACCTGACTCTCTCCTCGACTATGCCGATTGCGATTCTATTTTCATCGAGGTTTCTCTAAATTCCACCAAAATTGGTTGGTTTGTCCCTACAAACCAGATTTATGGAATTTATTCTGCTTTTCTTGCTCAGTTGGGAAATACCCTAACAAATTTCTAGTGAAAAAGAATCCATGTTAGATAAGGGGTGACTTCATATTGACTTTCTGTCAATAGATAATGACTTCCGAGTTAATGAATTCATGCAATATTGATCTATTTCTATGAATTTTATCCAACTATTGATCGCCCGCAACTCGAATTAACATACAGAACTGGACGTACTAGTGTTTCCTAATTGAATATATATTTTACCAATGACAATCGGGTATCCCAAATTAACCTGGTGTTATGATTACCGATCGTTCCGATCATTTTCCCATCTTCCTCACCCAACCAAACTATATGCCTACTCCACACATACCCTTTGACAGGAATCGCGTCCGCTCAAGCCAATAATATAAAAGGCCTAAAACAATGCTTTATCCCTCTTTGATTGGGCACAGATGACCACCATGGAGACTCAGACCAAGCGTACATAAATTCATTCCAAATTGTCGGAACTCATGAACATACACTGTCCAATTAAAAATACACCATCTCTAAGCGCAACTCCCCTAAAAAACCCGGGGGTTCACTAAAGACTAATAAATCACTCAAACTAAGATAATTTATAAAACAACATTGGCCAACCAAAGAGGAAAATAAATTAAAATACACTACATAAACCGCATCACTTAAATACTTCATTGCGTCTGAGTAAAAAATCATATATACCTAGTAAAATTGAAAATAAAAACGAAACCAGAGAATTATGGAAAACTTTCCCGATTTTTTTCATTAATAGTCACGGTGAAAGGATTACCGTATAATGCAGCACTTGCCGAAAACTTCATAACTACTTTTTTGCTAACATCGGATCGCTCTTGCAAATAAGGATCCTGAACCAAATGCTGATTTCAAAACCCTTTCACAGCCTACAACACCTCTGATAGCCTGTTGTTTTTCCTTACCCCACCTCGTCCGGAGAACTTCTCAATTCATCGCATTACACAACAAGCAATACTATGCATCATATTATCTTATCAAATACTCTTCTGAAACAAATATCCATCCATTGCTGGTGCTCTTTCCCACATTTTCAATTTCTTTATTCTTTTCTTCCCTTGTAATCTGGACAGGTTCCCAGCGTACTACAGCAGCGAATGTATACCTATCGTCAACGCAGGCGACAAACTATTTTTCAAATTAATAGGCCTATATCAATACTACCAACGTCAATATCTAAAATCCTTGAAAAAGTTGTTTACATCGTATTTTTAATTTATTTCTAAACATAACATACTTACCCCTCGTCAGTTTGGATTTAGGCGGGCAAACGATCTACAGACATGGCTATAAATGAAATTGGCATTGTAAAATTGCTGAAAAATTTGGATAAAAACTCACACAATTGGTATATTTTCTTAGATCTCAGCAAGGCTTTTGACACCCATAATCATGTGACATCCTCCCTTATAAGCTAAATAAATATGGTATCAGAAGTGTTGCTAATGATTGGATCATGAATTACCTAACTAATAGAAAGCAACGGTTTTTGAGTTAATGGTCCTTTGCGCAACAGCTTCCATCACGTGCGGGTTCCTCACGGCTATTTCTAAGGGCCACTTTTATTTCTTTTATATATAAACGACCTCCCACTGTTTTCTAATATACCTCATTTTACTTTTGTCGCGATGATACAATATACTGTTTCCCACGCCTGATCCTAATGCACGTGAAAAAATAATAATAATGACTTAAAGCTTATTTCTAACTGGTTCAAACTAACAAATTATCACTGAGTGAAACAAACTCACTATATTATTTTTACAAATAAACCCGTAAATAACCGGACATTAAGTTGACATAAAAATTAGCAACACCCTCTATCCAAAAATTTCAAACTAACTAAATTCCTTGGTTATTCTTATTGACCATAACCTTTCCTGGAATTCTCATACCCCACCACATTTCCAAAATTATCATCCAATCTAATGGAATTATTCGTAAGTTTAGACCATCTCTCTCCCACAAATCTCTGTTAACCCTTTGTAATTGTCTTATATTACCATACATTCATATGGTGCTATGGCTTGGTCTGACGCTAACAACAGTGGTTTAGGTTCACTTTTCCTACTCCAAAAACGAAGCCATTCAGAACACGCACCAACTCCCTGTGGTTTGCCCATACAGATCCCAATTTTTCATTCTTTAAAACCTTTGAAAGCCAAGATATTTAAAGGCTCCAACTTGCTACTTTTATGGTACCAATTAACATACTTACTTCAAATTATCTTATTGATGAAGATCTCTTTAACTTCACACTCCCACACACCATTATCAAACCAGAATGCTGATATTCGCCATAATAAAATGTTCAACAACTGTCCTGGCAAGTAATCACTTAAATCCAAGGTCCCTTGTTTCGGTCTAACTTGCCAGCCCACCTAAACCACCCCCTCACTCATCTCCTTCCAAAACAAACATGAAAAATATCTTCTCATTTCATATAGTGGCTGTCGTCAATTCTTAATTCTTTGTTTTCCTTCCCCTTCCTTTTCTTTCTACTGTTAACTTCTTTCCTTTATCTAATAGTCGTTCCTGTTCGTACTGTTTGTTTCATGTATGTGCGTTGGTGTATTGCTTGTTTTTTGTTGCTTGTTTCACATTTGTAATCTTAAACAGGTCATGGCATATCCCAGCCCTGCGTTTAGCAGTGCCTCGGTTCAACCACTGGTAGCAGCATTGATTACATTATATGACCTATAGTAGGACATAAATGGCATTTCTATCAGTATCACTATCTTAAATATTTGAATTCCCATTCATATTGAATTATCATCATGTTTATATAACATTAATATCAAATTAATCTTCTTCTCATTGTAACACATTCTTTTATAATTTATTTAAAACTGTATTTTGCTGTATTTTGTGATAACAAAATAAAAGTTACTAATAAAAAATAAATAAACAATAAGTAACCATTGTCGGCGTACTCTAGTCCGGGAACATGGTGAACCATAGAGCAATCGATTCAGTTGACTCTTTACGTTACGCACTTAGTTTCACGCTTTATTCCGTTATCGTGTACATGGTGTATGGAGCCCCGACTATAATCCTAACCGGACTATATCTGCCCTTTCACAAAGCCGGTGTGGCAGGAGATATTGTCCTCCGGGCTCACGTCCGGGAACAATGGTGACAATAGGGGTAATCGATTCAATTGACTCTTCACGTCACATTAGTTTTTTTCACGCTTTATTCCGTTGGTCGTCTATGGAGCCGGACTATGAATCCTGCTGGACCATTTCTCCTTTCACACCGGTGTAGAATAACCATTGTCCGGCGTAACTCATACTCCGGGAACAAATGTGCAACAATAGGGCAATCGTTTAAGTTGACTCTTATGCTACATTAGTTTCACGCTTTATTCGATTCTCGTGTATGGATCCCCGGACTATGATCCTACCGGACTCTATCTGCTTTCACACCGGTGTTGGCAGATATATTGGTCTCCGGCTCACAGAGTCCCCTGGAACAGTGTGAACAATAGGGTATCGATTTTTTTTTTTTTCAATTGACTCTTCACGTAACATTAGTTTCACGCTTTAATTCCGTTGTCGTCTATGGAGCCCGGACTAGGAATCCTTCTGGACCATATCTCCGTTCACCCCGTGTAGAAGTAACCATTGTCCGGCGTACTCATACCTCCGTAACAATGGTGAACAATAGGGCAATCGATTTAGTTGACTCTTTACGCAACATTAGTTTCATCACGCTTTATTCCGTTCATCGTGGTATGGAGCCCCGGACTATGAATCCTACCGGACTATATCGCTTTCACACGGTACTTGTTGAGTTGTTGAGCGGTTTGCACGTCAATTGGACTGTTGTTGCTGTATTACAGGTATGTTTGAATGAACGCCACTGCTCCAGGTAGAACTTGATTAACAGAAGAGTTTGGTTCAAGTTGAGCTTGACTTGTTTGGTTCTGTGACTGACCACGTCTTACCCAGAATTTAATAGATCACGGATTGCTCGTGTTGCGATCTTGTTTTCACGCAACATGTCTCTGACTACTTACTTGCTATTGCCCCCTATGCCGTGCCAGATCCTCTACCCCGACTTCGTCTTTTGTTGCCTGTTTTGTACTCCACGGTCGACGAACCCCTGTTTTCACAAAGGCTGACGCAAATGTTCGTAAATTCACACTACCATTCAAAATTTGATGTCTTTCCACAAAGCAAACAAGCATCGAAGTGACGGCAAACGAGCGAATCTTTGAAACAATAATGGACAGGCAAATGCTGAAAATGATTGGCCGCACGGGAAGACGCTAAATAAACTACAATGCGATTGGATCAAACGTACACATGATTGACCCATATGTGACCGCTAATTGGAGAGATACCATTAACAAGATAGGGCCACGGGGATTTCCCCCGTTGTATTAAATCGTTTTCTTTCACAAGTTGCAGAAAACGTTATTTCATGTGGTTTTTGACCTCTAATTGATGGGAAATGACCTAGTTTTATATAATGAAAGCATTTTAAGTGCTATAATAAGGTTTAGTCAACGAAAATTGCAAAATAATATCCAGTTTCCACCACCCTATATTCAGTATTTCGTACTTTTCCTTAACATATTTGTCTCATAGGGAAGGTCATAATGGAGATGTTGGTACTTATTTGGTACCAATTGAAAGAAGAAACTCTAAGCTATCCTTCGGTACCAAATTTACAGGAATTGGATGTTCAGTAACGAAAATCACTGGGGGGGGGGGGAGGGGGTTGTAACCACCCCCCTTCGGAGTTTTGTTACAAAAATTGGCTCAGGTAGACGAGGTAATCCACCACCTCCCAATTTAACATTAGGGCAATTTCATCATCTCTTCATGATATATCGTCATGTGAGTGCAACAAATCGTAACTGACATTTTTTGGCGAAATTGAAGTTTTCTATAATATGAAAAGTCTTATATAGCCTCCATTTTCTGATTAAAATATTAATTTGATTTCAATTTATTTTAGAAAAGATTTCTCACGGAAAAGTAATTTGTTTAATAATTAAAAAGAGCGCGGGATTCCTTGGAGTGTTGTTTGTGCAAATGCACCTGTTTATTTACGAGATAGATTTTCAGAGAAGTAAATTGGAATTTCCCAGATGTAACTTAGAAACTGAGTCAACTTGGTTTATGCTTTAAGATCAAACATATTACATGATCTGGGGATTCCCCATGAAATTATAATGTGAATTATGCAATTCAGATTATTAATTTTTGTAATCTGTTTTGACAGTACTATGATCTGTTTATGCATGATAATGTTTTAACACCTATTTTTAGATATTATGAAAGGGGAATCTAGCTGAGTAAGTATATACTTGGTCCCTTGAAGGACTGAGGCCAGCAGTTGTAATCAGGACTATAACAGTATGGTTATAGTTAGTTTTTAATCTACAATAATGGTAGGATTTTAAGCTTTACATATTGCCAGGATTTATAATATATTGGAATGCCGCCGGAGCTTGATAGCTAAATCCGGCGTCCGGAAAGGGTGTAAGTCCTGTGTCACGACTTCGAAAGATATTATCTAATTATTACTGCGCGAGAGATTAACGTTATAATCCCAAATGAAACTAATCTCAATATCATCCGGAAAGCGAAGAGGTTCTATGGCGATTTTCGTATTAGAGGTCCCCGTTCCTATGTTTTATTTTGGATCTGTATCATATTGGGGTCCCTGAACCTATAGAACTGCGAGAAAATTGAACTTTTTGTCGGTACTTCGGTGCTCGCAAAACACGGAAAAGTTAACACGCATCGCTACGGCCGCACCCTTTTTCCCACAATGCCTTTCGGTATTATTCCATTCTTGAGATTTTCAAACGCCTGCGCCAACTTGTTTTTTCAATTTTGAAACAAGGATTACTTACTTACCGGACCACCGTAATAGCTAAATTGTCTGTCTTGTCGTCTTTTTAAGAAGCTTCAGTTTTTGAATCATAAACTTGATTCCAGTTGGGGTCCTATATAGGACATTAGCGACAGACTGATGGTGGTAGGAAACCTGGATTGTATTGCCGAATCTTAGTGTCGTCTAGGGAAAACCCTGTCGTCCTGACTGCTGACAAATAACCTTCAAGATCTCAGAGATGCGCATGGAATAACATGGCATATTTATGTGAACTTATGCGCTGGCATTTTGAAGTCCTGCGCTGTGAGGACATATCCTCGTTGAACTGCAACACTGTTTGTAACTTGGGATAATTTTGTGACCTAATAAGTATATCTTTACAGTGTGTAAATTTTAATATCTGTAATATTGTTTTTTTGGACATACCAAATTCCCTGAAAAACCAACCAATTAAAAAGGTAAAATTAAAAAAAAAAAAATCAGTAATCGGTGTTATATTATAAATTTCAGATTCTTGTTGCCCAGGCTCATTATTATGTGTTTGAAGGTATTTCTGACCTTTGACGCCTACGATAACCGTCATAACAAAATGTATTCCATTACCCTAATTTGATATTACATACATCTTAGGTTACATCTTCAATTTATTGCAGAGTTATAATCTAATAAAAGGGCTATTTAGGTGTAGATACGACTTTGTTGCACTCAAAATTGAATTTCTGTTGAATGCTCCAACAAATGTCGTAACTGGTAGATACGACTTTGTTGCACGACACGGAAAAACTAGTATGTAGATACGACATTTATTTCTTGTAAAGCGATGGTTTTTAAAAAGGTTTATAATGTAAAAAATCTCCCAAATCTTGTGAAAACAGCAATTTAATTTTTTACCAAATTTTATACTAATTTATGCTAATTTCGGCAAAAAAACCCTTAAAACATAATCAAAAATGGCTAAACCTTTTCACTCAATATTCGCTCATGTACTTCATTTACAAAGTAAATGAATACGCATAATATAACATACATTTCAAGTATAGGCTGCTCAATTTATTGCAGGTTTATTATGCTATATAGGCCTAATTAGGTGTAGACCTACTTTGTTGCAATCAAAATTGAATTTCCGTGTCGTGCAACGAAGTCGTATCTACCAGTTACGAGTTTTACGACTTTGTTGCACGTCACGGGAAATCATGTGTGTAGTTACGCCATTTAATAGCCAATTACTTTCTTAGTTAGTCGACTGAAGTGGGAATGAAATATTTATAAGATATTTAAGAATACATTTTTATCGTGTGTAAGAATTATTTTCATTTGAAAAGTCACAAATGAATGAAACCCCAAAATGCTTCTCCTGTAAAATCATGAAAATTTAGACTTTGTTGCACCCACATGAGAATATCACAAACAAGCGAGGTATTCTTCCTGTAGATTGGTTTAGCATTGGAATCATATATCGTCTTAATTGCACATATTTTGGAGTTATATGCATTTTATTTAGTAATGATTACCAAATAGTTTTATAAGAAATTGACCAGAATGTCAAAATGAACCTTTCTATATCATCACTTTTGACACAAATGCTCGACTTGTTGAAAACGGGCGCAGAACATCGTCCGTGGGTGTTTTCTTTCGTGACGTACAGTACTATCCCTTGTTGCGCTTTGGGAGTATATCAGCTATGGAGGTAGGAGAGAAGGAGAAAGCTCTACTCTAATTGCATTACGCAACTCCGATTATCCCAATTATATTACACTTGGCAACCCATTGTAAAATCCATAGACCACACAGTCCGCTTCTCGGCCTGGGAGTATTTTAATGTTCCTGATCATCGCGACAGAAGCGGGGCACGCTCAGTTTAACAAGATTGACCTGTGCGCAGAAAGTTATATCCCCGATGCGCATTGGTTGTTTACATATGGAGACGAAAACAAGAGACTGATCGATTACAGCCGAAATTCTGAGTATGTCAGTCAAAAAATCGTAGTAGCATGTTCCTAAGATGAGTTACATTGAGTTTAGTTTTTGAAAACATTTTTGTGTTGTGGGGTTTGGATGTTTTGAAACGCGTCTTTCTTGAAAAAAAGTAATGATATGGAGACGAATCTAAACTTGAATGGGGAAGAAAAATGCCGTATCTAAACAATGACACTAACCTTG
>JAMKCH010032426.1:0-17333 GCA_023653785.1 Ophioderma brevispina | reverse complement strand
TGTGAACTGTCAACCTGATGAAGGGCGAAGCCATATTGTGTGTCAAACCTTTATCTCATTATACGTCTTCTTTACTTTGGAATTGAACCTTTATATATACATTGAACCTTATTATTATAGAAAAGAATTCAGTCAAACATAATTTTCTACAATGTGCCTATTGGTATTATTTGACATTAAAAGTTTGTTTTAATGTTCCCATTTTCAGAATATCGTTCATAAAAGGCAATCTTGAAATACGATGTAATCCCATGTTATCCCACTTCATTATTTGGATTTGCAGCTTAATCACATGCGTTAAGATGGTACAAGTATGCCCAAGGGTTGGGATGCACTTAAACCAATCAATGTCTCAATACATATCAGCTAATCCTAACCCTTACGTGATATCAGGTTGTGTTTTGCATGTTTCAACTCCGTGTACTACAAAGAAGCTTCACGCGTGCTCAATATTTGAAAAAAGGGGCATTTTATTAAGATTGTATAATATTTAAAAGACTTTATAGCAGATAGCTAGTAGAAAACTGTTTCTTGGTATTATAATATCGCGTGTCCACCATTTTGGGGTCATGTTAAACCGACACAAGAGGGGTAAACAGTTAGCCTAATAAGAAACAAAGAGTTTATTTCTAAAAAAAAATATACATACAGATTAACAACCGTTAAAAAATTGTCACCCAAATTCTTGAAATTCAACTATACTATAGATCTTTTCTTTGTTATCTCAAATTGTATGAAGTAGGTTTTTAAAAGTGAATTTAATGGTTCTTTAACCAATGTGATTTGGTAAGGGGATGTAATTTGTTTACATTTGACAAGTTTGGAAAGGAATTGATATAGACCAATTTATAAATTCATATCACCGCATATCAGCAACACATTCAATAATGTGGGTGACTTAGAAGAGAAGAGTAACATAAGCTCGTCTCAAAACTATTACATTCAGCATGTTTATTTGTTCGCTTCCTTTTATCGATGGATGTCACTTTGAAACGAGTATTTAAGGAGTTATAGTCCAATATAAGCATCGGTCAAACATAGGGATGATGAATCTAAAAATGGAGAGGTGCGTTATTACATTACCTCGATCCGTTGACGACTGAGCACCAAAACTAAAAGGTTCATCAACGTTACTGCAATTGAAACACAATTGCACGTAGTTCCCGTACCATGTGTACCAATTCTCGGCTGTTACTATCTACGGTAGCTAGCACTTCTATAACATATCCCACGTGGCGAGTAAGCTGTGAGGTGTTCTCGTAATAGGGTAGTAGTTGTGAAGAGAGTGTTGTCGTTTATATATATGGCGGCTGCCTCAAACTCAGGCCGTGATGTATCTCAGAATTTGGGTCCTTTGCTATTGGTCGTCTTCACGCATCACGACGCCATCACCTTCACGCGCATTGGTTATTATGAATACAATAGGTGTGTGTGATTCCCAGGTGTGATCACAAAATATTTGATATCGACATCATCCTGCCGGTTGAGAATACAATTTAGAAAGAGGCAGACAATAATACATGGACAGTCTGATGGACCAGGTTATTTAATTCCAGGAAAGTGTCTTCGCTTGGAAAAAAGATCACAGCACTCTGCGATGACCGTGAAATTGTGACTTCACAAATAATGGAACGTTGCGTGAATACAATTATGTTAAACTAATCACCGTTTGTTGATTTGATTCACGTTGTTGAAACCGTAGTATATCAATTTACATCATAAGGATTTTTCAACATTTGACTCCGCACATGAACTGCATTGTCCACACTGGAACTAAAAGTATCAGCAATTGAATCTTCGCATCGGAGTACGCTGTATCTCCAATTGGATAAACGCACGATGCATGCGACATGTTATTGATTTATTACCACCAACAACAGTTTTGACCCTACATTATGCATCTGATCAATATTTTTAATGACAACCATATGGTTTCAAGGGGAGGAAACAAAGTGACAGCGTAGTTGATATAAGTCACTCGTAAGAATGAAAAGTGGAGAAAAATAGGCACAAGCCAGAGCTTGCGTTTGTACCAGCTTTCGAAATGCCACTTCATCCAATACAAAATCGTTATTTATTTTCTAGTCAGCAACCTAGCCATTTCCTTTTCATCTTTTACCAATTATTCTTCTCAAAAATAGTAACCTCTGCTGATTCAGAAACGTCTTGAATATGTTGATCTTATAATTTTATGAACAAGTAACTAATGTGGAAGGACTAATATGAAAGAAGTTAATATTGAAACTCAGTCCAAACAAATAATAACAACAGTTCAGTCCAACTATGGAGAAAAGATAAAATGCCATCAGTATGAATGGTTTCTTATCTGCATTACAAATTCTTAGTGTGTTTTCGCTATGTAGATGCTCATAATGCAACTAAGTGAATCGTAATGTAGTATTTACAAAGTTATCACACAAGATATAAATGCCATATGGGTCTTAATGTCGTTCGTCTGTTAATCTTTGTAAAATGCCCAGTAACGTGCCACTGCCTTTACAATCAACAAATACGGATTCTCATTTGTCACAAGAGGATTGTTTGTTTAATTTGATTTCAAAAGCTAATAGCCGTAAATGAAATTTTATTGGCATTGGGATTTGCTAGCGATATGTACATGAAAAAAATGCAAGTTATACTTATTTCAGTCCGTTCTTACTATTCAACTTAGTTCAAGCGAAATGGCTTCTTGATTTACACTGAGTTTTGATCAATACAATGGAAATTCAACTAACACAGGAGCAGTATTTAAATCAGAGAGCATTTGGACAGAACTAGTACCGTCAGTTAATTCATCAACAAAACTATTTAGTGTAGATAATATCAAGCTGTATAAAATATATCCTCTGGCTCTGCTTTCATATACAAAATAATGGTAAAAAAAAACACTTGATTCGTTTGAGTAGAAAACGGGGGACTTAAAAAGATAAGCTCTGTGGCACATACTGGTGTATACACTGATGAATAAGGCAATGTTTTTCCTTAATATCTAAGGGATAAGGTTCGTTTTAACACAAATTAGTGGAAGGGGAAACCCTGGAGCCCAGATGCCAAAAACTCATTTCACAAAGGAATAATCAACAAAACTCTTCACATGTATATGAAGTGACGACATGATATTAGTGAAAGAAAAATCAACAGTGTTGTTCGATTTAGAAATTAGGTGGCAAAACAATGATCTCTATGCCGGTCGAAAGCGTGAAATACATGCGTTAATTTTTTTATCGGCTCCCTGGAGCCCCCTTTATCCACGTAAGTGTTTAAATGTCATGGAACAATGGTATCACTATTAAATGTATATATGTTGGTAATATTAGTGCGTATCAACAAAGTTCAGGGATTTACCAATTAATATGCCTTGTAACGAACACTACACTATGCAATTCGCTTCTTTTTACTATATAACCAAATAGTATTAACATATTCTAAAAATCAAAAGAGCTAGTAAAGCATGCGTCTCCAGAATCGAATCAATCGATCAAGACAACCAATGTCGCTGTGGGGGTACATACACACAGATCCTCACAGCTGACGATTCAGTTGTAAATCTCACATATGTTCTTAGTATGGGGTGCACAAGCCGGGTGTTTTTATCTTCTATCTGATTGAGTACAATACATATACGTTGAATTCTACTAAATTGTATTTTATTATTATGTTATTATTAATTATAATTGCGTTATTGTTTTAACATTAGAATTTTTTTATCTCTCGTGTTTTTTTTTTTGGATTTGTAGTATTGATAACGATCATGCTCCTTTCTATGTGAACGCGCCCGCGGCCTCTTCATTAGGCGCTATATCAAGACTTGTTGTTATTATTTTATCATTAATAAATAAATGCTGTTTTCCCAACGGCGTCTGCCATAAAATAGCTTGTGTAGGTAAACTGCATTACTAGAGTGTGGCCTGGGCGTTTCGATCCTAGCAGGATCTTCTTCAAAGGCAAACTGACAAACAACAGATACGAAACAACCATATTCAGACATGGAACAAAAAGACAGGAACCTTAAAAGAAAACAAAGGGGGGAATGGAGGGTTGGGTGATGGGTAAAGGAACTGGGGAGAGAAAGCTGAAACTGAATGAAAAAGATACTAATGAAGTTAAAGAATAAAGATATGTGATGAAATCAGTGTTCTTAGTGAAATCATTATTATATATTCTATGGAATGTTTTATTGTTTATTGGTACCCTTGACGACCCACATGTGTGTAATATTATGAGGCATCGGAGATAGCTACAAAATATCCTGCCATGGCAAAATCTAAAACAAGTTGCACTGAAAAGGTTATCAAAAATGTCAAACATTCTGGATGACTAGTTATGGATAAATGCAGGTACTTCAGCAACAAGAAAATAATGGAAACCTTACCTTTCACTGATATGGTCGTTATGGCAAACTAATTGGAGCTTTGCCAAAATTAAAACATGATAAATAGGATAGAATTTGCGATTTCAGCTTGAGGTTGTGGTCTTCCAAAGCTGAGGTACTTTGGGGGATGTGTTTATATTCGTCAATTGAAGAGTGTCTCGACAAAAAGAAACATTCATTCCATTTACTGTTTATGCCGTTCACGGGTTCAAGCATGGTGCAAACAACTTACATCAATTTTTTCACACTTATTGGCCTTGTGCGCAGTTATACAATAATTGTATGAATTGAACTCTTATTTCTGCTAATTCGGTGGCATAATCCGTCTAAGTATTTTCCACATAGAAGTTACTCTTGAAGTAGCGCGCAGAAAACACTGGTCTTGGTTGCAATATTCATTCTTAATGACGACCTAAAAATCAACACGTGTGACAGGAGTTCGTAGACACTCTGTCTTCAATATTCGATTTTATTAAGCTCTATATCAAGCTTATAAGCTTATATCACGATAAAATGAGTTTTTTTCGTTTTTTCTTGTTTTAAATATTCAGAAATCTATTCCTCCAATATTGTAAGTTACAAACTTTTAAGTTTGGTTTTGGAGTTTGTAGATGATTATTAAATAATGAATTCACTATTGAAATGAAATGGCATTAGGAATGCCTCTAGAATAATAACTATATTAGTGCTTTTTATAATCATTATTGGCAAGGAGTTAGACAAAATATTTTGCTTGGCAGAGTATGTAGAAAAGTAATGTTTCATATAAAATCAAAGTTTGATGAAATGAGTGTAGGGCGAGTCAGAGAATGTGGGGTACTCCTTAAACCGTTCAGGAATCATAGATTAACTGCCAAGTTATATTTGCGTCTCAATTTGGCCCACTTTATTCAAATGAAATGTCAATTGAACTGCTCTCAAAAACTTCGATCGAGACAGCATGTTTAGGCTTCGAATCCATGGTCCAAACCACGGTTTAGTCGGGTAACAAATCTTAGCTTTAAGTACCCATTCCCTAGTTTTGCTAGCCAAAAACCAAGGTTTAATCACCGATCCATTCACGAGTTTAGTCGTCACACTACATCGGTGGGGACTGTTTGTACAGCTAAACGTGCGGTTTTAGCGACTAAATTTTGTTTTTGCCTATATAATACAATAACTGCGGTTGCTGATATCTATTTATTCACCATTAACTACATAAATCAAATAGACTTCAATAGTAACAGGCCGGTTAAGGTCTATATATGATCAGAATTGTGCACTTTGTGGTAAAAGTATGAATATTTCTACAGATGTAAAGTGAAGTAGTTGCAACAATTTTAAGATATGGTAATATTTCCTCGTCCAATATGGCCGACAGAGGACAACGAACTTTTACTTCTATTTTCACTCACTTTTGACCGGAATCAGAGTATTAAATACATTATTCGATCGGTCATTCAAGAAAGGGCGTGGTAATTTCTATTAGAGGATATTTAATGAACACTTCAAAGTTTTACAAGCATTGCAAAATCGCATATCCATAAAAATTCAGATGGCGGCAAAATGGCGCGCCAACAAAATTACAATTCTCATTGAGTTCAAATCAGCCAATCAAAGAAACACATATTGTTAGTGACCTAAAGTCGTGTGAAACCTATGTTATTTAATTATTATAAACGAGAGGTCGAAGGAGAGAGAGCGCGCGCAAAGAAAATGAGAGAGAGAGAGAGGCGAGCGAGGAGAGGGAATAGAGAGATATGAGATGGAAGAGAGGAGAAATTTGATGGCAGAGTGTGCTCCGATTTTTGGTTGCACTGAAAATAGTCCAAGGTCTGCCGCATCAGACATAGAAGACAAAAGCAAGGCATAATCAGCATGTCTTAGATTTTTTATATTTTGCATGGTATCATCTGGATTGCAAGGGTTTTTGTGATAATCCCATAGGTCGTTTCCAGATGCCTTCCCAGAAGGTAGTCCAGTAAGATGAAAAGGAATGGAAAAAGGAAAAAGACCGCGTAGAACTCTGTTGTGTATAGAATGGAATTAGAATTATTGTTATACAATCAACTATATACGGATGAACTGCTAGAGTTGGTATACAACACTTGCATAGCATTGACCATTGTCTCTGAAATTCCATAACGATGCACTTGAGCACAAAAGAACTAGTGGAGGGAGCTGCTCCCAGTCGGAGGCCTTATATAAGTGAAAACAAAGGTGAAAATCAAGGGAGTTGATATTTTTACACCCTCCATGATTCTCTGCCCCAGATGTGTATGTGCTGCGTGCAGCTGCGATCTAGCCGAAAACCTGCCGTGGTTGTTAGTAGCAGGGGTCAACATGGGGCCGAGGAGGTTCAAAGAATTTTGTTGGAAACCTTGGCAACTATGGACAACCGAGATCAGATTCCCCTAGTAGTTTGTCATTAGAAATATTTTAAATTCGTGATCCATTGGTGTGGAGCCTATATTGTCACGAGAATCATCCCATAATATTCACCATTGGGCCAAGAAGTAGCTAGATATTTACAAGTAGATAAGTATAAGAATTTCCGCGTTAATATTACTCACTGCTTTTACTAACAAGGCTAAATGATTATGGTTGGTAGATAATAATGAATCCCAGGCCACTCTAAACAATCCAAAAACGGAATGGGAGAAGATTTGCCATGGTTTGCCAAGAGACACAGTCAGCCCTTGCGATGCCTTGTCAAAGTCAATTAAAGAGGGCTTCACTGAAAGTATTGAAGATATTCTCAACCCAATTATTAAGGAGATCACTGTCCTACATCTGAAACGCTGTCTAGAATAGATGAGGACAGATTTGAAGCCACCATGATAGCACACGTCGGTGCTCATCCGCTCTCTTCGGGTTACCCAAATGTACATTTCTCACATGATCCACGAGGCATAGAGTAGATGGTCTTTATGGTGCACTAGTTGTTGTCGTATAGTGATAGTAGTCTGAATACAATTATATTCTTCTTTTGAAGGACTCTGTGTTATAGCCTACAGCTAGTCCAGATATACGGATTAGAACACCTGTTTCAATCCATAGGAAACGAACATTATGTAGCACCCTCACATTTTGTTCTAGTGATTTTGACTCACCCTCTCTCATGAACATTTGGAAGCTATCCTAGCTGATTTACTTTATATTTTAATAATATTTGCGACGAGCAGCAAATGACAAAAAAATCACCAGAACTGAAATAAAATTTATCGCAGACAGGTCACAGCCCAAAACATTCTACCATGGTTGTATTGACATTAATTCATCTATATTGGTGTTACGAGTAAGGCGAACATAGACAGGCTAATGCATTAAAGGCAACAGGTGTGTGTAGAAACTAAGGCTTGGGAGTTTGATCATTGGTCATTGTCAGTTCAAAGCTTGTGGACGTGAGTCTCTTCACATTCCCTATTCACTGTGCTGAACGGAACATCGTCAGCTCTTTGAAACCTGAGGAATATGACCATAAAGTCATCTCAGTTGAAACATTAATCGATGCATGGAACATTTTGGCTGCATGGAATGAGAGAGTCAAAATTGAGGTTATGGGTCAAGTGGGCTTAACTGCGATAGATATTAGTGTCCAAGCTGTAGGTCAGGACTTCTCTTATCCACCACATCAAGGAAGGCGATTTGTCGTGGCATTCTCCTCACATGAGCATACACAGATTGAATGACAACAATGCGAAAGACTGTTAAGGTGGTCCAAGAAAGATGTTAAATGGTCCCAATTTGTAAAATGGAAGGTGACGACGTCCACATAATGTTCATAATGCGCGGTGTTGGATTATATGCTGCCAGTCAAAGGCCTAAATTCCTCTTTATATTGACAGGACTCCATTGCAGGTAGTACTGGTGGGAGACTGGGAGAACCTATTGTAGCCCACACTTTGGAGTATAGGTCACCTTAATAAAACCTGAAGTAGGCTTGGTTTGTCAAAAACAAAATTCCAACATCCCTTTCACATCAGCGAATATGGAGAGATGTCCTATCACTCAGTGTTGCGACTCCATAGTAATATCAATGATCTCTTCAAAAGGGACAGATGTGAATAAGGAGCTAGAGCGAAGGATTACCACATCACCAAGTCTTTGAGGTCAAAGTATAGGAGGGTAGCAAATTCTCACCAATCTGTTACATTGTTGTGTCTGTTTTTTTCGGTCAGAGGTTGAAAAGTTTTTTTTGCAGTTTAATCATTAGCTATTGCTGTAAGGTCGGTGAGCCAATGAGCCGAAACAATCGGACGTAGGGGACCCTCACTTCTGTATATGGGCAGTCCATAGAACTTAGAGTTTGATTATTAGAGTGCACCACCCTACAAAGTCTTGACTATCGATAGTCATTGTCGCCTAAAAGGGCCCAAGGCCGCGTTTGAGTAATGGGTTCAGATGGCGTTTCAGGCAGTGTAACTCGTACATCTGAGGAGCTGCTTTCGTTCATCAGAGTAGCCCTTGCTATAAGATAATAGCCAACACATCTTTTGTCTGAAGAGAGAATTGATTAGAGTCATCCCTTTTAGGCTGTAGAGCTTTGAGATCAAACGAAATGTTAGACCGAGGGTCCTTAGAGTTCTTCAAAATAGATGTCACAGCATTTCAAAACTTTCAGCTACTTCGTTAGGCCAAAAAAAAAATTGTTTGTTGTCCTCATCGACCGACCTAATTGGAAAGAAATCATGAAAAATTGTTTTTTTTTTTTTTTGCTTTTACTGTGCAAAAGAATACCGACCCTAATTTTGAAAAATTCCTAGACTTTCGGAATGAAATGTAAAAAAGATGATGTTTAAACAGTTCTTACATGGAGTTGGTTTTCATAATATACAAAGATGATTTTTAGTACGAATCAACTTGATTTTAGTGTTTGATTAAAAAAAAAAAGTTTTTCCGTCCGACCGACCGACCCAACTCTAAAAAGCCAATCGCTGGACAATAAAACATTTTTTGCCTTACGTAGTTTTGCCAAGAAAACTGCATTCACGATTCGATAGCAGCCACAATATTTTTTTTGGCATTTCCTTTGGAGGAACAGAAAGTCTGCGCTTCTGCCTCAGACATGTTTCTGTTAGATAGATCTTTCATCAGTAGGGAGGTCAAGTCTAGCGTTACACATCGAAGGATCGATTCTTCTCAACGAGTATGTCGTAACTTGCCAATCTGCCTAGCCTTAGCTTTGCCATGAACTTAGGCTGTGCTGGCCAATACATCGGAGGAAGCTGCAAATACTGCAAGCGAAGCTGCCTTCATTAGCTTCCATTTGCACTGAGATGTGTATATCTGCCCCGTGGAAAACTAAACCGGACACTGCGCTAAGGAGCTACTTGCCGGAGCTATGTCGATGCTTTGATAAACTTACTCTTATTATTGCCGTTCACTAATTTCAGGTTTAGTATTTCCATCTACTAGACGTATATCTTGATTGTGTGTTGACCTTTGACCCACAGTGGCCACCTAAATGTTGTATGTAACTAGGTATATGGTAATTAAAAGTATACTTGTCTAAAATCCTGGTCACTATGATAATTTAATGAACCAGTTTTGCTTATGTAAAAATGACTTATGAAAGTTATGCCAGTTCAAAGGTTTGTTGACCTTTGGTGGCAATGTTAGAAAGCGTTACAATATAACAATATTGACTGTATTTTAATATGTTTCACATCATATATTGCACTAACATTGAGCTACTGGTGAAAGATTTAATAGCGATGAATTAACTAACCAGTATTACCATTGTAGTTACTAACATTAAGTATAGTATTTCCATGTAAGTAATGATGGATTACCTAAATACCAATATGACTTGGTTGATTTTGACACATATAATACCAACGTAAAACGCTATGGAGCTAGATATAGCAAATGTACTTGTTTGGAATCTTGAAGTCACCATGAGGCAATTTGGACCATTTTGATTAAGTATGACTTATTTGAAAATCTGACCCCATGTAGAAAGGCTTTGACCGTTTAGCGGCCATCTTGGAATAGGACAATGTTTACAATGTTTTACATACATGTAACAATGGGGAAAGCTTCATACTTTTACCACAAAGTGAGAGTTGAGTTAACCAGCTGTGCTATAAACTTTCCGTTGGTCACAGGACAGGAGCGGGTTATGGCTAGAAGTTGGAGGTGTAGTTCAATTCCAAAACTTACTTACAAAAAACCCGTAGATGATCAGTACAGTGTTAACTTCTCCAAAAGGGGAATGCCTTTAGCGAGTTATTATCTGCGGAAACTATAGAATCAGGCGATCACCAAACCGATACAAGCAGGGTTTGCACGGGAGGTGGTGTGCGAGAAGTGGTTAATAAAATCAGGGTATCACACACCCGGCTCGGAGTCTTTCATAACATGTGATCGTCATGGGGTTCGGGGACAAAAAAAACGAAGTTTGGTAAAGGTATTGTCCAACAGAAGTAAATCCATCGTTATTTGCCCCCAATGTAATTGAGATTCGATTGGGGCCTATTCACCATATGAAAAATAGATTTCCGTAGGGAGTTTTTCCATGATTGACAAAAGCATCGTTAAAATTTGGCAAAATAGTTCATCTTTTTGACTTCAGTCGTAAACACCCACCAAAAATTAATCCTTTATAGCACTTTGAGAGCGATATCATTTCCCCCATTTGACAGGAGAGAAATAAACAAGAAATGTTTTAATACAGCACTTGCCTGAGACTGATACTACCTAGCTATCTGCAGCTACTGACACACGCAAGATCGAGGAAACAGTTCATAAATATTTATAACGTACATTTGCAGACGGTATGTTGCAGTCGTACCAAATGTCAACTGTGTATGTATCGAGGTTTTCTTTGATAAATGGTGATCGAACATGTTTGTATTACAATCCTTTCATATGAGAACTAACACGTATATCTAAGTTATCCCGCGTTAGAGTTTGGTACTTAAACGATTTGCATAGTGTTTGCATTAGTGTGTAATTAGGCGTACAATCATACTGGAGTAAGAGTTTGATGTCAATGACAATCTCACCTCAACGCTTACATGGTATCAGTAGCCGTAGAGCAATGTCTTATCCATGAATTAATGGTATTATGAAGTATTTACTGCTCAGTGAAAAAATAGTCACACGCATTTTCTACATGCTTTGAAAGTAAGAGCTAAACAATAGAAACGAGACACTTAATTGTAATTGAATTCGACATGGGGCCATCACCATGAATAAATAATCCGTAGGGAGTTTTCCTGATGCAAAATCATGCGTTAAATGGGTCCAAAATATTCATCTTTTGACAATTTCTTTTGGTACGATCGAAATTTATAATGCATAAGATAACATTTCGCTATCGCTAAAAAAACCCAATATAAGCCGGAAAGGCATTAAACTCAGTCGTAAACACCTGCAGCAATATGTATCCTTTGACACATTAATAGCGATAATCATTTTTCACCATTTGACTGAGAGGGATAAAAACAGAAATGTTTAATATCAGCAAGCTTGCCTGAGTCGGATAATACCTAGCATATCTGAAGCGTACTGATTCACACCAAGATTCAAGGAGGATGAACATTTATTAAACTATTTGTATACATTTGCAGACGGTATGTTGCAGTCGTACCAAATGTCAACTGTGTATGTATCGAGGTTTTCTTTGATAAATGGTGATCGAACATTGTTTGTATTACCTACTTTCATATGAGACATTAAAACGTATATAGAAGTTATCCCGCGTTAGAGTTTGGTACTTAAACGATTTGCATAGTGTTTGCATTAGTGTGTATTAGCGTTACCAGGATCAAAATACGGAGTTAATGATTTTTGATGTCATGACAAATCTCAACCCTCACCGCTACACATGGTATCAGTAGCCTGTAGAGCAATGTCTGATCCATGAGAAATTAATGTTTTATGAAAGTATTTACTGCTCAGATGAAAAAAGACCATTTCTACATATTTGAAAGTAAGAGCTAAACAATGAGCAAAGAGACACTTCAATTGTATTGAGATTCGACATGGGGCCATCACCATGAAAAATCATTCCGTAGGGAGTTTTCCTGATTGACAAATCAGCGTTAAATGTGCCACAAATATCATCTTTTGACAATTTATTTTGTGTATAGATCGAAAGTTTATAATGCATAAGAAACATTTCCTACGCTAAACCCAATATAATGCGAAAGGGCATTAACTCAGTCGTAAACACCCACCAATAATGTAATCCTTTGACACATTTAAGAGCGATATCATTTTCCACCATTTGACAGGAGAGAAATAAACAGAAATGTTTAATATCAGCAGCTGCATGAGTCGGATTAATACCTAGCATATATGAAGCGTATGATTCACACCAAGATTCGAGGAAACATTTCATTAATATTTATAACGTTACATTGTTGACAGACGGTATGTGCAATTGTAACGAATGTCAACTGTCGTATGGATCGAGGTTTTCTTTGATAAATGATGAGCGAAACATTATTTTGATTACAATATTTTCATATGAAACTAAAACGTATATCTACGTTATTCCGCGTGAGAGTTTGGTACTTAAACGATTTGCATAGTGTTTGCATTACTGTGTAATTACGTACCAGATCAAATACGGAGTTAATGATTTTTGATCATGTCAATGACAAATCTCACCCTCAACGCTTAATGCAGTAAGACGTAGAGGCAATGTCTTATCCATGAGAAATTAATGGTATTCTGAAAGTATTTACTGCTCTGATGAAAGATGAAAGGAATACCATTTCTATATATTGAAAGCAAAGAGTAAAAATGAGGAGGACAGAGACACTTCATGTGATTGGCTTAATTAATTATACAGCTACTTGCTTGAGATTGGAATCACTTTTTTAAGATCACTTGAAATTGGTATCACAGTAATAAAATCACAGCTAGGGACATTAATAAGACCGATAGGCCTTAATGAGAGGCTAAAGATATCCAATTAATATTTAGGCTAACATTTAAGTTAGGTTTGCTGTAAATTTAATAAACAATGTGTCTACTATATGAATATCATAGACTCATACAAACGGACGTAAAACAGTCGCAAATGAGAAATAGGCGGCTCAAAAATCTTTCCAGACTTTTTGGGTGAGTTTAGTTACAAAAATACGCTATTTCATTGAGTGTGCTGAGCACTGCAATATAATATCAACGTTCTACCACTATACCTCGAAGATATTCCTGGGCTTACTGTTCACTTTGCTCATTAACACTGGGCTTTAACAAACCCATAAATCTATCGTACACTAAGCTTGAGTTCGGTAACACAAAGAGCGTTCCACAAGAAATAGACAGATGTTTAAGTTGGTTTTGTGAGTTATTCTTGGACAACGTCATCAAATATAAAGAAGTGAGCAAGTATCATCATGAGTAAGGGCAGCATTCGTAAGTATGTTCTTTGAAAGCAGCTTCACATCTGTGGATTGTGTTTTGATGAGAGTGGCATAGCGGTTAGGGTGCTTGCCTGTTGCTCAAATTTACCAAAAAATGCCCGGGTTCGATCCCGTTTGGGGTCGTGGCACTTGCTGGGATTTCTTCGGTACTATCAATTCTGGATTGATCTGTATACCAGCTATAGCTTCAATACAGAATAGCGCTCTCTTCCATGGTTCACTTGGAATTAGGCCAAATGGAATCGTGAAAGTATCCCGTTCTTCTGAGAGGAAACGTAAGACCGTCGTCCACGTGTACATAGAGTCATACCTGTACATTATATCACAGTCAGTGTCGAATATGAGTAGGGTGAAAACCCCCTTACTGTTGCCCAATCCGCCCCAGCCCTCAAATAGCGGCCATGTTAGGAGCGTCCGTTCATGGATACCGCGGCCCCGGATCAGCACACTCAATTGAATAAATCAATCTGAACCACCACAAGCCATTACCAGACGGGTGATACGCTACGAAACGAAGCGAGAGTTGTTTTTAAAATTCTTGAAGGTCAATAACCGCGGAGTCTTACTCATATAATTCTGATCTAAAATAATACGCATACTCTAATTGCTCCTCATTGTAAAAAACCAAATATAAAATATAATTAGAACCTTGATTGATGATATACATTTAACTGAAAAATGTAGGAAATAAGTATCAACAGTTAATGTTATTTTTTTTTTAAATATGGGCTTGCAAAAACTATAAGGAATGTGGGCTTATCCCAAAGAGAATTTCTATTTCGGTTTAATAATTAAACGCAAAGACACTTTTGAGAACGTATTAAAGAAGTATAATTAAAATAGTTATTCTGTGTAATTTGTATCCTTGGCAAAGGTGGAAAGTTTAATTTTCTTACAAAATTTTTTTGGGGAATGACCTTTTACAACTTTTAGTCCAGTAGTCCTATAAACTCCAACCATGGTCATAGAGAGTACAAAACTTTACTCTTTTGGAATCCGTATTGACTAGAACTAACAATATGACACCATTTCACCATGGTTGGACATCCTAAAAGTTGACCTTGGGTACCTTATATTGCCCTCTATTTCAAAAAGTGAACAACAGCCTTTCCCGAAGTAAAGTATAAGGGATTTGCCCCGTCATTTTTCAGAATTTCGCTCTTTCACCAACAATACACCACTCGAAATTTAAATTCTTGAATGATTGATAATTCTTGAGTATAAAGCTACTGTTTAAGCGGCACTGGCACATTTTCACAAAACATTAAATTTCTTCAATGTTGCTCTCCCAAATGATAGTCTCGGCCATTGGAAGAACAGAGATATATTTTACATAAAAAAATACAATACCCCAAAACAGATCGGACATTGATATGAGGATAAGACAGCCAGTTAATTTATAGGCCCCAACTTTTAATGTGTATAGTTACTGAATATTTTTGACTCGTACGCACGGATATTAAAACCACAAAGTGTATAAGAACCGATCAAACCGTGGCATAGCGCGAACATTCATACGGCGAGCGTGTTCTTGTGTTTAATAAACGCCATTTTCGGCGTCTGCTGAATTTAACGTCGCCGGCTACTTTAAATTAATAAAATGTGTCTGTTTACCCATAAGGAGCTGAGTTGTTCTTTATAATTTCGGGTGAGGGCCTTTTGAGAAAAGCCTTACAACCCTTCAAAAATATCGAATTTTGAAAAATCTGGAGGACGCACTATTTTTCAAATGTTCACAGTTTCTCTTTACGAAAACATTTGCAATATTCTCCTCACAACCTTTTCGCACACAGGCGACGGGCTGTACGTTTAACGCTAACACGAAAGAACACACCACGGACCAGAGGTATAGCATTTAGATGGGGTAAACGTTAAAGTCCGGGAATGGACTATACCATTTAAGATACCATATCAAACTAGGTTTTTCAATGTCTTGCACACACTTATGGTTTGGCCCGACCGCAAATAAAACACCCATCCTTATCATTGTCATTTGATAATCACCCGACCTACCAAAAAGGAAAATTGTCATGTTCATAAACTATCATCACGACCCTGAAGTTTTTGCACTTTGCGTTCTTCTTCTTCTTCGGCATTTGTTGCGCTTCCTGATATTGTCCACACGATGGTTTGTGTAATAGAGAATGAATCGAAGTGTTACCTCAGCAACCATTGAATACTCAAACTGGCAAGCGACACTTTATGATGTAAATCCCTTGGTGTGTTGCATTTTAAAGCCGATGAATAATATTTCATTGAATATGTTTTTAAAAAGACTCCTCTTTCATGCATTATATGCAATAATATTAATTGGAGCATTGCGATTTGCAGAATAATGCTGCATTGTACATTGGATAATAATACGTAAACATTTTTACTTTATATGTATGAAAACAAATACTCAGATAAACTATTAACTGTACATATTTAAGGGGGGTATGGGTCTGAAGCAGTGGACTTTGAAGTGATTTTTCTTAATTTTCCTAAATAGTGGGTGTATTACATATTATATATCAATTGTAGCCCATGTCACAAAGGCTTACAATCAATGACAAATTTTGCCGCTGGCTGGCCATTGGTAACCACGTAAGGCATCTGATTTGCTAAACATAGGAACGAAACGGAACTAAATAACCAAACATTTGCTACTGAGGGACGAAACTGTGGTGGCATGTGCAGGGGGTAAATACGCAGTGAACATGAAGCCGGATGATTTATTACCGTTGCCATGGCAACCGGCAATCGACCAAATCGCATAATTCATGGCGCGTGCGTCGTCGAATTTGAATTTGGAAACACCAATTTTGAAAAATCGGTCTCACATTGGTTAACTCGGTATGTATTGCTCAATATTGTTGCTGAAATTTCATTTCAGTAGCTTGGTAGCGTTCTCTAGTTTACGTTCGTTTCGTTGGAGTTTGCTAATTTTAAGAACGAGTATATAGGCCTCGAAGCATTTAGACAAAATTGAGGGCGCTTTGATGTGAAATGAAATATGGAATTATTTTTTTTAAATTTCATTTTATACGAATATCATAATTAGTAATTGAAAGAATCATCGAATAGGTGCCATCCATGTCCTGTATTAATTTTGTAAAAAGACTTTTCTTAAATTGCAGGGTGAGGAAACAATATAAAAACATAAACATCAATTACCCGGTTGCATTAATTACTTTTAAATTAGGGAAAGGATATATGAGTATTATTATTTCAACTTAGCCAAAATTAAATAGGTTAATAGTTCATAAAGAATATCTTTTAAATATTTACAATATAACCCCTTGAAATTTTTAACATGATAAAGTTATAGGAGATGATGACATTTGGCAAACTTTTGCGTACACTACTCATCTTTGATCAGTCTATAATTCGGGAACCGAATGTCCAATTGCGATCGAATAAAAAGCATTTTGTAGCTTACAATCTACACCAATTTAGCCATTGCGATTATCTCATTTCTGGATTAGAACATTTCTTATCATATTCGACCCCAACCCCACCCGCCCCACCCTTAACGTCGTTCTACTTCGCTTACTTTTTGAAACCATTTATAAACTCAGATATGAAAATTCTTTTCAAAGATTAACTACAGGAGCTCT
>JAMKCH010032425.1:0-37753 GCA_023653785.1 Ophioderma brevispina | reverse complement strand
TCGTGGATTTAGTGCTTCTTGCTGTCCAGACTTGCCATTTTTTCTCTGCTTTAATTTACTGAAACAATTTACCGCATGATCAAATATGGCAGCAATCTTTTATTTTCTGAAACTATCCTGTGTTCAATACCTAATAGGACGACAAGCCTGCCGCCGTGAGTAGATCATGCCACTTGCGTTGCTTACAGTAGTGTTGCTCGCTTTGAGCCCTGCCCTTCATATCAATGAGAGCATGTGTGGTCCAGTTGAAAAGCGTCTGACTGTGATCAATAGACGTTAAAATTGTTATTTCGAGTCCCACTGTGGGTCACATGCTTGTGTCCTGTAGCAATATACTTAATCTCGATTACAAGCAAAATCTGGGGACCTGTTATGGGAATATTACAATCCAAGTTTCTGATAGAAGGATTGTGCTTTGCCAGCTGCCGGCCTTGTGAATCGAAATGATGTGACCATTTTCTTGAAGGCAGCGTAATAAATAGGCACATCAGTGCTTTGTCTACTTGTGTAAAAGACACTAATAATCAAATCCATTATTATTAATTATATTTCATTCACAGTGTGAAGAGTCTTTCCTAGTTGGTGTATGACAAAGTAAGTGCAATTTTTAAATGTCCAGGTGTGGACATTTAACACAGTGGCAACCAGGCCTATATGGCTGGAACCAGAGGTGTTTTGAGTCCATCCCACAATGCACCAGTTTGGGAAATTTCATTCACCTCAATAGGGTCATGTGATTCCACAAAATCCTATAAAAAACAAGACTTTCACCATGTCATTTAGCTCACAAAAGTGTTAGACTCGTTAGGGAATTTTAGCATGATTATGAATATCTTGTGGTTCTTAACTTTTTTGGAACACTTTTTGTCCCTACGTACTGACATGTTTTAGTACAGTACATTATAGACAAGGGACATTGCTTGTGCATCATGTAGTGTAGGTAGATATCCTACGCCAAGTCGTGCACTTCTGGACAAGCATGAAACTTGGCACAGACCTTCCTTGGGGTGCACAAAGCAAATTTATAAGGGTGCCCAAAAAATCGGAACCTCTTTTAATGACGGTCATATGCCCCCCGCCCCCTTTTTGGCATATTGCTTAATTATGCCAAAATGGAAATTCCTCATAAACCTCTCATGTTGTGGTATCAAATTAAAGCCGGGAAACATAAAGATTGTCTTAAAGATACTTTTATTAGGGTATCTTAGCAATTGGGGTCATTATAGGTCTTTAAAGGCCATTGGAGGTCATTTGAGAATTAATTTTACCAAATTTGGTATGCAAATTCCACCAAAATGGCCCGTGAATACAATAAAGGGCAGTTTCCGTATTTATGTCAAACAAATTTTGACATTGTAAAAATAAAAATCATATCCAAATAACTTGATCTTTTGTTTCATATCAATGTAAATACTATGTTAGTTTCATAACAATGGCAATTCAATTTCACAATTAGAATTTTTTGGAGATTACAAAAGGTGACATGTGTTGCCGTACATTCCCAAATGCATTATCAAGCACCGTGTACTACTTTTTGATGTTATTTAAACAGAGATGCAAATTTGAAAGTTGTAATACTTCTTTGATTTTGTTCTTTTTTAAGAATCTGTGTTTCATTTGAAATGATGACATTTCGTCATTGTGATGGTACAAATTGAAACAGTTCTGCCACGTATGTCCACACGGTTACCATGGGAATTTAAAACCTACAGATGACAGTTTTTTCTTCAGCTAATCCACCTACTGTGTACCGACTCTGTTAAAAAAACTAATAAATTATTGCAAAGTGGACTGTTACTAAAACATGATAACTCAAAGTACACTTTTGTGTGTAACTCCACAGGGGGGGGGGTGTGTTTATGACTGTCATGCAACCAAGAATGTGATTGGAATTTTAAATTTTCAGGTCTAATTCCTCTCTCATAAGTCAAGTCTACTACTTCAAATACAATTGCCCCAAATTCAAAACCTGAATTATTAGAAGTTCTGGGTTTTGAAGTCACGGTATACCGTTTCCCTGACAAGGCACACAAATCCAGAAGCAAAAAAATCCTGTTGACGATGGCGAGCCATGCAGTTCACTAAGCCATAGAGGTAATTTCCTGCAGCCATACTTCAGCAGTTCTATACTTACCTTGGATATCAGGTGCAAGGTCTATCAAGGGCTATGATGCTCATTCTAATTTTCTTTTTTAATATGCCTCTTAAGTTTTAAATTGTTATATTTGCATTTTATATTTGATCAGCTGTCTATGCATTATACTTGGGTCTTTTTGAAGGCCGGCATTTAGACGGGTTCGCTGACCTTGACCTGCTGAACGCAGCTCTGATCTTTTTTACTAGCACTTCTTGTATAGCTATCTGTAATTTGTATTATTGTATTTGTATTTAAGAATTGTAATTAATTGTATTTTAAGAATGTAATTAATTCTTTTTTTTTGTGTTTGCTGTATTGTAGTTTTGGGATATAATCATGAGATTAATTAGACAGAAGCACTCGGGAGGAAGCACAGGAAACGTACAATCATGCCAGTAGTGACGTCCGTCACCAAACTTCCACAGGGATGAATCGAACTAACCATTCTCCACATTCCCGGCTATACATTGATAATTTAATCCATATAGCCACCATCCAGGACCCCCGACAGCACCTCAGCTTGGCCAGCCATTCTAAAAACCAAAAATGTTCCCATCATGACTGGGCAGTCAAACACGTAATCCCAGCAACATCCGTGACTTTCCTAAACAAAGAATCTTTCTTACCCTTAATGCCTAATGGGGGGGGGGTTCCATATACCCAAGATTTGTTTTCCGGTGATTTCTCACTCGTGAAAATTTTTCGAACTCTAATTTTTGTAATTGTGTAACTTATCGATGCGCTTCTGTCATAAAAAAAATACTATAAAAGTTCTTCCCCCGTTAATGAGATACTTAGCGTGGATCCCTAGGACCCCCCTTAGGCAAAACTGGGAGTGTGATTTTAAAATAAAAATAGCAAACCCTTGGCCAAGAATATTTTTCGGCTTATGTATGTTCATAGGCATGAAACAAATAATTCATAATCAGCAAAATAATTACCTGTTATGTGCTGAAAAAAGCGATTCCTCATCGAAGACGACTGCGCGCACAGTGCTGTCAACTATGGCAAATATGACTGCCCCCACGAAAAATAGAAGAAATTACCAAATGGTAATGTTGTGTTTATATTTTTACAGTGGTCCTTCTATAGCAGATTATAAACATCAAATGATTTGCAACGTGTATGCTGTGGAAGCAAGGTCGCGGAAACTCATACTACTTTTTGAGCGATTTGACGCATTTCGAAAACATGATTTGCCCCTAATTTCCAACGAGAATCCGGAACTCATTTTTATTGCACATGTGCCTTCTTTATGCCCCCTCAAAGGTGGTATGAGTTTTCATTTGCAAATCCATCGGAAAGTGGTTCTCGTAGGGGGGGGGGGTCTATGGAACCCCCCCCCCCCCTTATGGCACCACTTGAGTGAAAAACCCTTAAGGCACTTAATGTTAACATCCGTTATGAATGCCGTTCCTGTCCGTAAAAATCGGTCTCTTCTATTTATGAGACATTATTGAGAATGAAATGTGGACATTTGTGTGATAACTGAAACCTGGTTGACTGAGAGCGATCCTGTGGTCATTGCTGAAATGCTGCCTGAGGGATATTCCTCCTGCACTTTCCCAGGAGTCTGATGACCATGTGGTATTGGGATATCCACAAAACGTGCCTAAACATTCAAAAACACCCACAGGCATTAAACACACCTTCTTTGAGCAGGCTTTGTGTGTTAGTATAAATAAACAGTGTTAGACTCATCCCTGTGTATGGTCCACCACCTTCCAGGGATAATGGTCTCAAAATAAGTCAATTCTTAAAATGAGTTTGATACTTTTCCTTAAGTGAATGCTTCGTGTTCCCGCTACAACGATACTGCTGGGTGATTTCAACGTACATGTCGACCTCCCCGCAAAACCGGAGTCGATTCATTTTTGGAGATTCTGGCCTTGCTAAGGTTTTATCAACATATATCTATGCCCCTACCCATAAAGATGTCACACTCTGGACCTGATCATATCTCGTCTTGAAGCTGGATTGTTGCTGGTTGGGGCCTCTTGCCTTGGCTAGGCTCGGATCATCGTTGTTATTGTACGATTAGCAGCCAGAATCACACTCATTAGAACTCTGTTGCAGCCACAAAATATAAAGAATATTGACAATGACTCGTTCTCAAATGACATTTCATCCAATGATTGGCAGTCGTGACCTTCGTGATGGCTCAGGTGATGGGGGTGCTGGGGTAAATTTGAGGAGTCTTTAATTAGTGTACTCGATCCCCATGCAACCTCCTCAACATCGTTCCCCCCCGCATATTAGACCACGATCAACCTTGGTTTAATAAAAGATATTGATGATGCCATACGTGAACGTAGACTTTATAGAGAAAAATGGGTAAAAACTATGAAATAGTGTCCGATCTGGAATGCATACAATGGTAAATCATCGAGACTGGTAACGCCCATCATGCTAAGGAGTTTATTACAGAGAACATTTAGAAAATGCTAACAACAAAACCATGTCTGCTAAACTCTGAATAAGCTTCTGAACCCCAAAATTACTAAACACTTCTACTGTATTCAGCTACTGAAATAAGTAGCTCATTTGCCAGGTTTTCAGCGACAAGGTATAAAAAATCAACGGGAGCTTGATAATTATCCAGGTCTAACCGCATGAATGATCCAAGTGTGGACAATACTTGATGAGAACGTTCCAATTCATGAGTTTTATAATCAGTCACTGTTGAAGGTAACGCAAGGTGATTATGTCACTCCATCCAATCATTTTCCTTAGACACCATTCATTGGTGTTACTTAAGGAGAATGTGCAACTCTGGCTGAGCATTAACACTGATCATTATCAAGTCTATCCGCACTGGTGATTTTTTCCCTACTAAGCTCCGGGAAGCTGCTTGTGACACCCATTCTCAAAAGCCTTCCCTAGACAATGAGAGGTGCTCAAAAACTTCTAGCCGCCCTGTGTCAAATAGTCGCGCGTGTCTAAGGTCATGGAGAAAATAGTGAGTGCCCAGATAAAAGATCATCTTGTCTCAAATGACTTAAATGAAAGTTTTCAGTCAGCTTACAAAGAACGCCACAGCACTGAAACGGCCCTTCTGCGTGTCAAACCGTATCCTCAATGCTTCACAACAGTAAGGCATGTCTATTGTGCTGCTAGATCTTCTGCAGCTTTTGATACTTTTGATCATGCCATTCTTTTGGACAGGTTACGTGATACTTTCAAAATTCAAGGTACTGCTTACAGTGGATTCGGTCTTACCTGCATAACCGCTCGTTCGTGTGCGCATTGGGATGCAATTTCAAAACAAGCACATCTCCCTCTCGGTCTTCCTCAGGGTTTTGTGGTCGGGCCCTCTCTCATTTTTTAGGCTAAATAGTAATTACTCTCTATTTTTTAACAGCGCTTGACCTTGTTTGGAGAAGGCGCTATAATCACATGCCGTTTGTAATTGTATTGTATTGTACAATAGCTTTCAGGAGTTTTTGAACATCCTGAGGAGTAGCTATGCAGTCCAATCAGAGCCCCTCTAAGAGCTGGAGTTTTTATGGGCATGCGGGAGAACTTATTATATAGCCTTTTTTTGATAACCCAGTCGACTGTCTCAAAAGCCCTCTGATATTTTTCAGGAAATAATTTATGATGGAATTGAAATCTATGGTTCCTGCAAAGAACCCGGTGCTAGTGCTTCCCAGCACTCGGGTGTATAGCACGAAGTCTTCTTGTGTAGCGGTGCACATCCAATTATCACATCAAGACTACATGAAATCAAGAAATGATTCATCAGTAGTGGAAGGTTGGGCTCTTTGTCATCATTTTTCAAGATGTGCCTTATGCAAGCACCGAAAAGTCTGTAACATATGGTATATTACATTCCTCAAAGGCCCAATTCTCTCGTCTTTTCATTGTATTCCCGAATGACAAGGAAGGCTGTAGCACTACAACACCGTCGTTGGTGGAATAATTTAACTGCTTGACCAAGGTTACTCAACGTACAGTCTCAAAATCTCGAAAAAGGATCCATCACAAGTAGTTGTGAGCTGCAAAGCATTCCGTTCAAGCTTTGCCCAAGTATAAAGTGCCGATATTTGCTGGTTGCGCCAGGTCCTTGTCATGTGCCAGCTTTCAGATTGAATTAGAATTTCAAACACGGCACTCCTGCTTCTTACAAGACTGTTGTCCAACAGATCCATCCAGATCGTGCCATCATGTCCCATCACAAGCATTTCGATGGTGGAGGCCAAGCAGTGTGGTCTGTACTGCTATTGACAGTCACCAAGGAACTCTCAAAATCTGCTCTTTCATTGTTTTTATTTTGTTCAGTTTTGTCTTTTTCTTAAAGAGATTTCATTAATTCTGTGCAAGTTCCGGGACGTGATTTCTACAGTTTTTGGACATAGGAAAAAATGCTGTCGCAAGCATTAGTCCGGTTTTAATGGCGATATTCTTGAACTCGTTTTGTTGGTCCCCCTGTAGAAGTTTCGATAAAGTGTCAGGTCAAATGGTGTTTTTGGGCTCAATTGTTACAGATCCCTTCCAAATCCTACCCAATATCATTATATTGTAGAAACTTCCTGACAACCCCCCACTCAATTTTTATATCCAACGTTATGGTGTTTCATTAATTAATAGCAAATTTCTAGATAATTGTGTTCGTTCTCCCACATCAATCCTGTCGGATTTTACAAACAACTTGTCCGGAAATCGTCAATTCAAAATCTACCGCTACATTTCATGTTTACCGTGTAAACGAAGCATAAAAAGAACTCCACACTACACTGTTTTTGTAAAAACATTTAGGTCCATATAAACCCATAAAGCCAACTTAAATACTGTCATTATATTATCTAATTAGGCTACAAAGTTATAGTCTGTTTGTGAAATCACAAATCATGTAGATTGCAAAGACGACGCAATTAACCTTGTTTTTCATGACGTAAAATAGATTCACTATGTGAAAAGCTTGGTTCCGAAATAACGATGGAAATACGGCAATAGGTCTGTATTGAAATCTTTTATTTCGGATCGCAAATAACACGCTAGGTCAAACACGGTAAATGAATGGAGTTAAAATCCGAGTATGTGAAATCGAATATGATGATTTGAGTAAATGACCAAAATCTGTAATTATAACTAATGAAATTATGCAATCCTCACATTTTGAACTTTGTGGATGGCAAGACTCGCTGAACTAAGTAAGTAGGGGGAATTTCGCAAAAACCTTCAAAAATGTGAAATACGACAAGTATGTGATGCGGGCTACCGAAGTTGAACAAATACTACAAGCCTTTTTGGACAGACAGAACTTCCATTTGGATTGACTTTCTTTCTGTTTGCCATCATTCTGTTCTTTTCGTTTTGTATTACATAGGCACATAACAGTTCAAGGTCATCCTGTAAAATTTTTCCAATTTGCCTCCAAACTGTTGTAAAAAATGTGTCATTTGGCCACCTAGATACTAAATTGTATATAGAATTCTTAAGTTTGACAGTTCAATATAGAAATAGAGTTATAGTTAGTGACCTCCACATAGCCCCAGTCACATTTGCATTCTAATTATGCAACACCAAAAAAAAATTATCATATATGGTGCACTGCAGTATATTGCTCATATACCAGTAGACCACTACATTTATAACCAACGGGAATCTAATTTTACCCAATTGTGACCTTGACCGTAATCCTAGAAAGGCGATGAACATACTTTCGGCTCATTCCAACCATTCCCATTTCACATATTTTGCCTGTGTATAAACCTTGCCCCCATACAATTCTACTAACTTTGATTTTGTAAAAAACTTTTTTTGATACGTTGTTCTTAAAGGTTTTCCCAATACAACTCTGGAGAATAGTATGGTGCAATTCAGTTAGTAGTCATTATGTTTTCCTTAATTGACGGGCCTATCACTACCTGAAATATTGCAGTGAATATTAATTTTATAATTTAAAAGGCATTTATACATGAACCCCAAGTTTAGATTACTGTGTACAATACATACAATACAAACGGCATTTTTGATATAGAGACTTCTCAAAACAAGGTCAAAGCGCTTTACGAATAGAGAGTATTACTATTTTTAGCCTAAACCATGGTTCATCTTTACAATACTTGTTGTATTACTATGAAATAAGATTCACATCCAACTATAAATAAAAAAAGAAACATCTGCATAATTAAATATCATGTAGGCAATAACAAACAACACATTTAAGCAGCCAAGCAACTCTCGTTCGTTCGTGCAAGTCCACAATTCCAACCCAGTGGAAGATCGTCTTTAAACAGCTTATAGTTTCATCATCCAGGTTGATAGGCCTGAATTCTCTTGGGGACTTGTGAAACGCTCACTTCACTCTTAGAATAGATGAAATTTTAACTTTCTTAAATAACAATGGACTTGGAGTGGCGAACAGAGATAGGAAAGAGTTCCATAGGCTAGGGCCCATTGCTGAAAGCCCTGTCAACCCACTGAACCTTTTGTGCGGAAACAGTGAGGAGCGTCTTGTCCTCTGCAGAACGCAATCCTGGCCCTCCAGGAATATACAAAGAGAGGTATTAGGACAAGTAAGATGGCAAATGTCCGGAAATGCCCTTGTAGAAGCATAAGCTTAAAGCCAACGCGCTCACTAATTGGTAGCCAATGACTCTTTAAGGAGGGGGTGTGGTTTTGTGTCCTTCTTCAGATCTGAACACCAGCTGGCTACTCTATTCTGCAAAATCTGAATTTTACTCCGATCTCTGGCCACATTCCATACAAAAGTGAATTGCTAGTCAATGCAGATACACATGAAACGACGAGATATGCCATACCCACATGTGATAAGCGGCGGATCCGGTCAATATTGCGAAGTGAAAGTTAACCTGACTTAATGATGACCTTTACATTTCAGTCATAGACGGTCCTGATCCAACCGACACCAAGGATCTAATTGCGAGGACTGGAGAACATCCACTGTCCCGACCCTGATGTCATATCTTTGGGAGGCGATTTGTGTAATAGAAACATGCGACAAAATTCTGTCCTTTTCATCATTCAATTTGATTTTTGTTACAAGAGCGCATCCCTCACTGAGTTCATTCATCAATACAAAGAGCGAGTCTTTTGACAGCAGTTTGGCATCACCATCAATCTTAGATCAAATGTCAAATATAGCTGTACATCATCAGCATACATTGGTAGCAATATTGTGCTTCGGATGATGATGCGATACAGTATGTGTACATTATAAAAAGAGAGGCCCGACCACAGAAACAACCCTGAGGAAGACCGAAAGGGAATGAATGCTTGTTTGAAATGCATCCCCAATGCGCACACGAAAAGAGCGGTTTTGCAGGTAAGACCGAATCCACTGTAAGGTCAGTACCTTGAATTTTTGAAAGTATCACGTACCTATCCAAAAAAATGCATGATCAACAGTATAAGCTGCGAAAGATCTAGCAGCACAATAGCACTGCCTTAACTGTTGTGAATTGCTTGAGGATACGCGTCTTGACACGCAGAAGTGCCGTTTAGTGCTGTGTCGTTCTTTGTCAGCTGACTGAAACTTCTTCCTCATTTAAGTCTTTGAGACACGAGGATCCTTTTATCTGGGCACCCACTATTTTCTCCATGAACCCCTTTAGACAACCAGCAAATATTTGACACAGGGCGATAGTTTTTTGACACCGCATTTGTCTAGGGAAGGGCTTTTTGAGATGGGTGTCACAGCAGCTGGGAGCTTAGCTGGGAAAACCAACCAGTTCGGATAGACTTGTTAATGATCAGTCTTAATGGCTCAGCCAGAGTTGCAACATTGTCCTTAAGTAAACACAATGAATCATGATTTTTGATGGATTTGACAGAATCACCTTGGTTACTCATACCTCTCAACATTGCCTGGATTAAACTCATGCATTGGGACCGTCTCATCAAGTATTGTCCCACTCGGATCATTCAATCAGTTAGACCTGGATAATTATCAAGGGTCCCGTCTTTATTTTGTTGCCATACTAATAATACAAGGGGCGTGGTTATTGGACATTATTATGGCAGTAAAGTAGTTGTGGTCTTCTCACATGCAATTTTATCAACATAACCCTAAGGAGTGACCACTGGGATATCACATTTTGATTTTGACATTTGACCCAAGCCTTAACTACGGTTATCAGCCACAATACTTGCCAATGGTATCGTATGACCTTATACCCCAAACTTGACGACCTCGAATCTTACCAAATATCCAATATTTTATATCCTTTTAGCACTCTACATGTCCCAGCTTTAAATTTGATAGATACCAACTTGATATGATTATGAAAGTAAAGGATGGGAACTTACTACGAATATTATAAAAAGGGGCATGGTCTTATGACGTCATTATTGTGGTCGAATTTTTGGTCACCCCTTCTAAGTTGCCTTTACATGACCCATACCCAATGCCGGTGTGTGCCAAGTTTCAGGTGCTTTGTGCCAGAAGTGCACATCTGGTGAAAATTTTAGTAATAGATCTACTTCACTATGGGATGGATTTCAACCACCCTTGGCTGGAACTGAATTGACAGAAAAATACTCCTCAAGTTAAAATGGAGTGTTAGAGAATCAATTGGAATTTCAGGGCATCAGTTTATTTTGGGTCCTCTGTAGAACAGACAAAACAGAAGATGTTAGGATCACCAGACATATCGCTGAATGTTCACTCACACTCCACGGGCACTACCTGCCTATCTATTGGAATCTAAGCATTCTTTTGATGGTTACTTGGAAGTAATAATCCTGTAATTAGGCCAATCAGAGAATAGTTGTACGTGGACACAGAGATTATAGAATACTGTTTTGATTGGTTACTCAAGGGCCTCCTCATTTTTTGGTCCTATATTACCAATCAGCAGATTGTTTCATAGGTGGTATGTGCCCAGGGTAGTAAACACCAAAATTTCAACATCAAGAAAAATTAAAGGGATTAGCAGCGCTAATGTGAGAGAATCGAAAAAATTGGAAATGCATGTTTTTTAAACTTATAAATCAGGGATAAGTGTAAACATTCCATATAACTGCTTTAAAGTAGAAACACACCAATCGTGAAAAAAAGAAGTATTTCAGGAATATGTCATACGTCTCCCTCAAATAGAACATACAGCGACAGCTCTCAAAATCTGCATCAACAGCTGATTGTGGTTTACTTCGGCCATTACAGAATAAACAAAGATCAATAATAGTCCTGTGTTTGAGGTCCAACACTATATGGATCATGATGGCACAATAATCACGCTGAAAATCGTGATATTCACCGGGAAAGGCTTTTTTTATCTTAGAAGTCGGAACTTTTGATACGCACGTATAAAATTACAGAACCGATAAAAAGTACTGCCTTTTCTTTACTACAGGGATTTTTTCCAAGCCAACCAATTCCATGTTCTGTTCTCATATCCATGCAGTAACAAAAATATAAATAATATGAATTTTGATGATTTTTTTTGATTATTTCGGATTAGCAATCCGGCAAATCCCTTTAAATGGCCATTGTGTCATAAAAATGTAAATTATTTGCTTTAAAGAACACTGGCACTTTGAAAAATAGTGCACCCTCAAGATTTTTCAAAAATTGATATTTTTTTGCATGGTGGTAAAACTTTTATAAATAGCCCTCATCTGAAATGTTTAGCCAAATCAGTTGCCCTTATGGGTAAACAAACAATTTTTATATATAATGTCGCTGGCGAATTTTATTCAGCAGATGACGGAAATGGGCGTTTACACAAGAAAACACAGCTGGAACCTGCTTCCATTTGCATGAAACCGGGGGGGTGTTTGAATGAACCATTCTGTGACCTTGTGGTTTCAATATCAATGCGAAAGTGCTATATTCCTGTAATAGACATTTTGTTGATTAAAGTTACGGCAAACTCTAAAGTTGGCCTACATTTACCTGATGTCTTTAGCCTCTTATATTCCCTATCTGTTTTGGGGTGTGTAATTATTAGATGTAAATATATATCTCTATTCTTCAAATGGCCTAGTCTATCATTTGTGCATCAATTAAGAAATTTAATATTTTTTGAAAATGTGCCAGTGCACTTTAATTGGGACGTTTCCTGGAAGGGTTTTTTGCGCACGGTGAGGTATTACATATCATTTGCCTCTGTTTTAACCTGGTCCGTGAATGGTATGTGGGATTTCACCATGGGTAGTCTTTCTCACCATCCAAAATACAAGTTTCAAGCTTTCACGCAAAATTGAAAAAGGGATTGCAGCGCAAACAATTTCATGGATCATGAAATGTTTATGTACATCAAACTGCAAAGCCTTTAGTGTTGATATGAGTAGTAGGGTGAAGGGCATAGATTCCTCTGTCTTAAGCAATTTTCTTTTGGGCACTATTTCTGCGTACTGCTTGGGGCACAGTTCTAATGTTCTTTTTTTTGATAACATTAAGAATGCAGAATTTGACAATTTTGATAATTTTTCATACTTGTTGATTAAAAGCTATTAAAAGCATATTCTCTTGTATTAAACTTCCTAAAATTGTGTTATTAATTAGGTTCAGGTTTATTTCCATCTAATACACTGTACCGTACATAAAATATTTAACATATAACTATGAACATATTAATAGAACAAAAAATTGATTTAGATATAAATAATTCACAATTGCAAGAGATGTGGAGGCCACTTAAAACGCACAGGGCGTGTAATTATGCCCCCATGCTACTTACACATTTTGATACTTATTTTGATAAGGCATTCCATACACTGATAATACGAGCACACCGGGAAAATAAGGGTGCTGACCAAAATTACATTAATAGATATAAAAAAAATACAGAGATACCAAAAACAGTTTAAATATATAATGAATAAGTATAAAGTTACCCAATCATAAGACAATCGTTGCGAATAAAAATCAATTAGCTGTTGTGTTGAGAATTGCTTTAAAAATAGCTAGGATGGGGAACTGTTTAAGACGGTCTTTCACGAATTCCATAAAAGGGCTAACTTGGATCGTTAATGGTGTTTTCAGCAGCTGGTGTTTGTCTGTCTAATGTACAAGTCTTTAGATGATCGGGTGTCAAGGGTGTACGTCTTGTCTGGTCAAGAAAAAATGATCATCTAAGATTTTTGGAGGAAGTAGGTCATGATGGAATTTATACATAAACTGGGCAGTCTGAGATGTAGATGTCATGAATTTTAAGCAGCGTATTCAATGGAGGAAAAATAGGGTCTGTATGGGTTAACCACAGTGAATTGGTGCATGACCGTATTATTTTTATTTTGGCATTAAAACAGAATGAAGATGAGAATTATGTTTTATCTGCCCAGATAACTCTGACGGCACAGTATTGATGTAGGGAAGACAAAAGCGTATGATATAAGGTGGGTCAGTTAATCAAGGGGCAGAAATGGTTTTTAAAAATATTAAAAAAAATAAAAACTTTTCTGCTGATACCGTTGTATTTAGAAGTTATTTTTAGTAAACATGTGAAGTGTGTGAATTCCAAGACATGGTCATCTCAATGAAACCGGCCAAAAATTTAGTTGTTTTTACTTGTGTTTCAAATGGTTTAATGTACACATTTATGGTCTAATAAAATATATTTGTAAAAAATAATCGTTTCACTGGTTCCTTTGTATTAACTGACTAGCTGTAAAGGACAATTTTCAATGCAATGAAAATAGGTTGGACTTGATTATTGTCAAATTTTATAAGTTTTTGTTTTCCCTCACTTGGAGGCACTGGCGTAACAGGGGGGGAGGGAGGGGGGGTGTCATGTTTGCCCGCCTCCTGAAGACTTTGGGCGGCCCAAAAATGCAAAAAATAATTGCTAAATCAGCCGTTTTTTTAGCCATCTGGACTGGGAAGAAAAATTGGCCTTTTGACCCCCTGAGAGGGAACAAATTTCCAAGACTGGGAAATTTGCCCCCTCAGAGCGCGGCAGGCCCGATCCGCCACTGCTTGGAGGATATCACAAAAAACATCTGATTATAAATGTTTGAGAGTGTAAATCAGTCCCGATCTTCCTGGATAGGAGGATAAAAATGTGTACCAAATGGCCTATGGGACAAGTGTCAGTAGTGTGGTTGAGCACATTTCAGGCTGTTTTGCTGGGCGGAGACCAGCCCAGTTGAGCAAAATCCGTGTTGTACGACTGACTGAGAAGGCTGACTCCGTTGCCGTTATGGCAAGTTGTGTGCCTATGCGATCATTTTCTCTTGACCATTCAAAGAAACCACCTTATTAAGCTACCTCTTGAAAAGATACAGCTGGTCGGGCCGCCTGCGTGATCGCTGCAAGGAAAATAATTGTTACGGCGACTACTATATCATTTTATATTATAAAACGATACAAGAATAAGCTCTTCAAATTACAATACAAACAGTCAAGTCCCAAGCACCCACTTTGAATGTTAGAACAGAGTATTAACGTTTCTAATTATAGTCGATCTGCATCATAAATTGTGTCAGTTGGGGGTCATATGCGGTTGATATTTTGCGCAAACACTGTTCAAGGCGGCCCGATTCGGTCCCAATAACCAGTTCGGCCCCTGCGAATTCGGACTCAATATCAATTCGGTCCCAGTCAGTTCGTTCTCCACGGCAATTCGGCCCCCGGTAAATTCGCGTCCATTAGGAAAACGCGTGTGTTTTTATTAACAATAACGTGCCGTGTAAACCCAACGTAAAACCTTGCCTCTACATTTATTAAGAATCATGATCATACTTAATAAGATATTTAATTGTGATAAATTAAAAACAATCATTGAGTTATTAATAGTGACCCCCGCATGGAAAAAAAAAAACTTAGTCCGTTCAATTTGGATAATTTAGGCGTGTTTTTTAGTCTATTTTACCAGTCGTTTTGCACAATATAATTTTAATATATGCTAAATTAAATATTTTAAGCATGGAAAGCTATAAGAAAAACAATTTGTCATTTTGATATCAATTTAGCATTAATAATCACTTTTGGCACGGTGCCTTATTGGAAAGGAACGAGACAGTATACAGTATGAATTTCGTGTCGAATTGCAAAAACCCAGAATTATATTGTTCATGCATTTGTGAACAATAACTGTAAACATATACAATTTAGAATAGTATTTATTGGCATTGTTTTACAGTTTAACAGCAGTGGTACACGCGGAAGCGGTTCTACAGCAATAGGGGAAAAGCAAAAACATGACAAAAATAATTTTATATTGAAAACAAATAACTGTAACTCTTTGCCAGCGTTGGTAATGATGTGTCCGTATTTATGCTGTACTACATTACTACATTGTATTAGGATACATTTACATCGATCACCAAAATAGTTACTGTGACTTCCACGTGTTGGCTTAGTTCCCTATAGTGCTTACTCTAGTACTAAGGTGTTGAAAGGCCCGGGGATCAACGAGCTCGCATAAGCTTGCAAATTGGTATTTAACCGCGTATTGGAATAGACTGAAACATCAGGATGATGATAATAATCGATGAAGACCAGGTAAAATCAGTCATCCATTTCTTTACCCCCACTAGCAATCTCAAAGCAAAATTTTCCTCGATTGGGAGGGACTCGCAATAGGGGGCCCATTATAAGTTGTGTTGATAAAACAAAAACAAGGGGGAAAAAAGACTACGATTTCAGTGTTACAAGATAGTAGCAGAAAGAAAGTAGAAAAGGAAACCGATATCACAAAATGACAAAATCAGATTAAATGCACGTGTGTTCATTTGGGTCCGAATTGTCATGGGGACCGAATTGACTGATATGAGGCCGAATTGGGTGAATATTTTACTGAGACGAAATGTACGTGTTTTCAATCGGGACCGAAGTGGCATGGGACAGAATTGACGTGGGACCGATTGACCATCGCGGAGGACCGGAATGACTGAGTCCCGAATTGGCCAAACGGAGCCGAACGGACTGGGACCAAAAAAAAACCCAAACGTATTAACCGGCTGCAGGATGGACCGTAAATATTGTGAAACGGTTTGTTTAATTTAAAACATTTCTTGACTATGTGCAGATGAAAGAAGTAAGTTAATCTTGACTATTATTGTAGAGGAAAGAAGGTAATTACAATCTTTCCGCGTTATCGATGACCTCAAAATTGCTTTTATGGAAAGAATTTAGTATTCTGCCCACAGGCTACGAATTCGGCAACGTTAACGGAATAAACCGCATGTTAAAGTGCCGAATTTAAGTGGTGGCAGAATACTAAATTCATCCCCTTGAAAGTCATTTTCTCGAAATTGGGGCAAATTTTATGAAACAACAATAAACTTATCTAGTCCAATTGGCAAACTTTCTGCCGAGATCTGATTGAGTAATTGTTTGGATTGGTTTTTGATGCATTTTTTGGATCAATAAAACCCAATGTATGCAAAAAGGTAAAAACAAACCAACTAGAAGTAAACATGATTAATAAAATGTTAGGCATTGGTGAAATTGTCCGGACCCCTAGAGTGTAGGCCTCTATGATTTTTTGTCGGTAGGTAGACTTGGACTCGGCTACCAGCCAGTCGCTTGTGATTGCAACAAAGCACATTGTCAGAAGTGATAAATGGTTGGGTAGAATAGAACTGATCTGGAATACCAAATTGGCAGTGCGTAGCCAGGGGGGCAGGGGGGCAGCCTCACCCCTGTGGGAATCTTGCCCCATCTGGACCCCTGACCCTGAAAAAACATTAGTGATTTAATAGGCCATATACTATACTAACAAATGTTAATATATAACTTGCCCCCCCCCTGAAAATGTACGTGCCCCCCCTTTGCACCCCTGAAAAAAAACAGATGTACGCACTGCAAATTGGTTCCATAAACATTAACTACTAAACGTCACACCGCATGTTGGGTTACCAGGCCAGGACTCGCTAGTGCAAGGCAAAAAACAAATATATTGGCGTAACGGAACTGGCCCTTCCCTTAAAATTAGGCACGACCCTACATGTTTTAACAAAACAAAAACCAAAAGCTCATTCAACTGACTGGAAAGTACAGACCATGAGTTAGCTGCCATCTCAGCTATGTAGAGCCTGTCAATTGTTACTTTTGCGTTCTGTTGGCAATAGTGACACTTTAGTAACATGTGAAAAATTAAGTGTAGCATGAGAGTAAAAAGTGTCACGTTAGTTTCAAAGACCCAAAAAACAGAAATATTAACGTGTCATTTTAACCTTAAAAATGATCTACATAAAGTAACACCAAAAATTTCAAAATCAGTCACGTGCAAAGTGTCCCATTTGATTTGTGAATCCATAACATATAATTTTCAATAACCGACCAGCTATAATAGCTACAGCTAGTTGTGTTGTTTATAACACCAAAAAGAAACTTTCCTGGGCTTCAATTTTTCACTGGGATGAGAAAAACATTGAGCTTCTTCGGCATACCAAAATCTATATTTTCTATGGGGTCGGGCCTCTATATCTCTGAAATTAAAATATTTGTGCGACCTACCCTTAAAAATGATAGCAAAAACTTAAATAGTGTGGGACATGTTTTTTAAAGGCTTCACTTGTTTACGTGCGTGTTAATTATTTCACCATATTCTATATATAGGTCGACACAATCGGCTTGACTTCTAGCACCATGTGTTTGCAGACCCAGTTTAGTGTTTAACATTAATAGGCAGCTCATGATGTTCTGGGTATGGTGTTAAGTACCAGAAGTAGTATGCAAGTCCCATGATATTCCTCCCATAAGTGTGGTTGCTTTAAAAAAAACTAAATAAAATGTCAGCAAATTGTGACTCTCCCAACAATTAGCATGTGATGGTAACCCAGGGAATATGATTTAGGCTCAGTTGCTTCCAGTTTTCAAAGATGGAGAATTGCTGTTTGTTATGCCAAGATGTTCCAATGCCCAAATTGCCTTTAACTATTATGATATTTCAAGGGGTGGTTAGTTCGACACATTAATTAATCATGGTTAGGAGGCTGGAATGGCCCATTTATGCAACTGTAACCTACTCCAAAACTTATGTTATAGAATTTGAGAGCAATGCAGGGGATGTTAGCCTGAAAATCAACTAAAAAGCTCTAAAATAAATGCACTTTTGTGACCTGTTTTTTGAGCTATAGTTTCTGGGATATGGCACAACCCTACTTGTCTCTATTTTTACTATCATGTTTTTTTGTACATATAACCCTTGCAAAAAAACAGTCTTTCAATTATTACAGTTTGTTCATTTATTTTGATATTGATAAGGCCAGAATATATAATAAAACCTTTGTATGTAACCTATTTGACAGGGCCCTTAACAGATGTCACAGCAATTCACTTTATGAATGTAAACTAGGTCCATATAGTTGTAGGTTCCAAAACTGTAGTGACACAAAGTATAAGCCCTTTGCACAACAAGCTATATATGGGGTCACCAAAAAAAAGGTTACAATGTTGATATTAGCTGTTACTACCCCGGATAGTAAAGAACACTATTGATGAATTAGTATGGAAAACAAGTAAACTTTAACCCTGTTTAATTTGATTTTGGTTCAAATGCTAGCTTTTTTTCTGGGACATCCATTACTTTGGGTCAAGTATGGTGTCAGTTAAAGTATCATATGAAAAAAGTTTACACATAAATTCTTAGCCAGTCCAGGTTACATAAACCAGATACACAGATACTGCCCTTAGTATCCTTGTGTGTTCTTCACCGCACACCAAATTTTAGCATATTAATTGTTGGTATGTTCTTAAGAAAAATGAGCAAGAAACCACACTTTTTTATCAAAAAAGAAATCACCAATATCTTCGAGGGAGGGCTTATTTTAATGTACAGGTATAGAAGGTTGTGGACGCATATATTTATTGATTGCATGCGATTAATGCCGACAAAAAGGCCGCCAATGCAAAATATTCATAAATGCAATCTAAGAATACAGAATGGTTCACGGCTCATTTAGGACTCCAGTACATATGGGATATCTGCTTAGGGAAAACTGACTCCTGAAGATGGTTGACCTGTTTTCTCAATATGATTTGTATCTAGGGCTGCTATAGACTAAAAGGTTAAAAAAACTTGGTTGTCTTTGAGCTTGCTCATTTAATTGCTTCTGGCTTGACAGGTTATTGTGAAATAAATGCAGTGTGCGTTTGTGATGTGTGTGTGTGTCTGTCTGTCTCTCTATGTCTCTCTCTGTTGTAGTCTTTCTGTCTGTGTGTCTCTCTCCCTCTCTAGACCAGACTCAAAATATTGCGTGTTTATAATGTGAAAGGGGGATATGCTGGTTTTTAATTTGGCACTGCACAAAGTAGTACAACTGGGAATTAAGAATCTGACATCTGTTGCAAAAATTTGAGTCTTCAGAACTGAATTATGGGACCAATTGTATGGTCTTGGGACATGAATTGTGGGGCAAATTAGAGAATGTAGACAAGCTGAAAAAATCATAATTTGCCAATTTTGGCTAAGGGGCCCTGCCTTGGCAGGAGTTTTGGACAAAATTGGCCTCTTAAGAAAAATGGAGTTTGAACAAAGGGGTCAAAAGAACTGGAGTCTTGATTACGAACAATTCATCTATGTAACGGCCGCAGCCGAGCTGGTTCACCATGTAGACGCCAAAAAAAAAATGTCCCTGTTTGTCATTAGTTGGGGATGTCGATGGATCTGCTGGATGTCTCGAGCAATCACATCAATGTAGGTAAAGGCGACGACCCATGTTTGGCATGGTTAACTTCCAACATGTGACCTCTGAGATTACTTGGTATCGACGATGACAGTGACGCAAATCGTGAACGGCGTTGGGCAACGCAGATGAAATTGGAGGGATATCTCCAAAGATTGTGCTTTGGTCTTGTGCTCGCGCCAGGATATGTTTTGTACTCGCATAAAAGCTTGGGGTAGGTGCCATCAAGTCTATCCTGTAGCACTTCCTTCATGGTCCAGGTCTCCGATCCCTAGAAACAGGATACTCTCTACACAGCTCTAAAGAATTTCAGCGTGGTTGAATTGGAGATACCAGATTGCCATAAGTGGTGTAGATTATTACAGGCATACCAAGCTGTCCTTTGCATGAAAGGAAGTCTTTCTTGCTGTCAGGCAACATAGGACCCCAAGTACTTGAAGTCCTTGACCTCTTTGAGCTGCTGTGCAGAAGGTGATGATCGTCTTCTCATTTTGACAGTCATATATTCAGTCTACTTGGCATTTGCTGTAGGCCGACCTTTGTCTGCAGCATTCTCAAGTGATGTTAGTAGTTTGATGCACCACAATCAGATCAGCTGTTAGAGCCTGATCATCTGCGTAGTCAAGGTCTGTGCGATGCTGACCCATGTGAAGTCTGGCACGGCTTGGGTTTGATGGTGCGTCCTTGTCGTCATGATGTCAAGACTCTGTTGAGGATGTATCAACCACGACTACAAAGAGAAGAGAGAGCAAGAGTATCTCCTTGGAGGATTCCAGTTTGTGAGGACTCCTTTGTGGGCCCATCAATGCCGTACTGCACAAGCTATATGGGTTATCAGACATGATGGCCATTGCCTTTGAAGTCTCATCTGGGACAACGTAGGTGGCGAGAATATGCAGCATGACATCCCTGTAACCACTGTCAAAAGCCTTGGAAAAATACGAAACAATTGAAGCTTTTCTCTGAAATTCTAACTCTTCTATGATCCTTCTGAGGGCAAGTATCTGAGGCAGTGTTGATTTGCCTTTGCGAACGTTCGGCTCGTCTGAGTAACTGGATTATCTGAGGTAGTGATTCTGTTGAGCAGCATATTGAGTTGTAGATGTTAGAGGCCAGTGGTGACAGTTGTTAATTCCTCTGAGTGTTGGGGTGTTGGAGGTAGCCTTTCTTTGTAGAGGAATGATGAATGATAATGAAAAGGCCAGCCTGGGTTGTTCCCATGTAGGTGTATTAAAAATTCTAACAGTTGATCATGGAATAGGGGATTCTTCCAGGACTACTGCAGGATGTTGTCGGGACCAGGTTGCTTGGTGATGTTCAGTTTCTTCAGGCCGACTGAAGCTCCCCATAGTGAAAAGGTTCCAGTCTGGATGGAAGGGTGTCTGCTATCTTGAGATTGAAGAAAGGTTAATCAAGGTTAGTGTTATTAGAACTGGTGCCAAAAAGGAGAGAATAAAGTTGCTGAAACCATGTGTCAAGGTGCTCTCAGTGTTTTCACCTTTGATTCTTATAGGTGGGGTTAAGCCTTCTTACGGTCAGCCCCTTCAAGGCCTCCCAGCAGCAGCCTGCTTGCTTTTAAAAGATGTAGGGCCGGTACAAGTGCTTCAGCCTGGATTTAACATGTCCTCAAAGCACCCTTGTAAAGCGTCATCACGTTGCAGCCTTAGCAGCATCACACCCCCGTTCCGCTTGGAGCTTTGGGGTTTTCGTACGGTGCTTCTTGGCTGCAGACTCAGTTTTCCTGGCTTAATTTACTGAACAATTTACCCATGCAAATATGGCAGCATCTTTTATTTATGAAAACTATACTTTGTTCAATACCAATAGGCAAGCATTGCGCCGTGAGTATATCATGCAACGCGCGTCTTCGCTACAGTTAGTGTTGCTCGCAGAGTTGAGCTGCATTATTACTCACATGTTGGAGCATGTGTGGTCCAGTGGAAAAAGCGTTAGGTACATGTCTCAATAGGCTGTTAAAATGTGAGTTCGAGTTCCCACTGTGGCACATGCTGGTGTCCCTGGGCCAAGAAACTTAATCTCGCTTACAAGCAAAATTGGGGAACGTTATGGGGAATATTACAATCAAGTTATGATAGGGTTGTGCGTTTGACCAGCTGCGCCTTGGTGCATGAAATGATGTGACAATTTCTTGAAGGCCGCCAGCGTAATATAGGCAACAGTGCTGTCTACTTGTGAAAAGCCACTTATAAAATTCATTATTATATTATTATTATTTCATTCACAGTGTGAAGTCTTTCTATTTGGTGATGAACAAAGTTAGTGCAATTTTTAAATGTCCCAGGTGTGGACATTTTAACACAGTGGCACCAGGCCTAGATGCTGGAAACCAGAGGTTGTTTGGATCATCCCACAATGCACCAGTTTTGGGAAATTTCACCGCAATTAGTGTCATGTGTTCACAAATAAATCCATAAAAAAAAGAGTTCCTGCTCATTTAGCTCACAAAGTGTTAGTACTTAGGGAATTTAGCATTGATTATGAAATATCTTGTGGTTACTAAACTTTTTGGACACTTTTTGTCCCTAAGTACTGACATGTGTTTAGTAAAGTACAGTATAGGGACATTGCTGTGCATCATGGGATTGATTCAAAACACCCTCTGGGCTGGAACTGAAATTGACAAAAAATACTCCTCAAGTTAAAATGGAGTGTTAGAATCAATTGGAATTTTCAGCATACGTTTATTTTGTGGTCCTCTGTAGAACAAGAGCAAAACAGAAGAGGTTATGATCACCATCAGATCTCTGAATGTCACTAACACCCAGGGTACTACCTGCCTATCTATCAGCATCTAAACACTATTTTGATTGGTTACTTGGAAGGTAATATCATGTAATGAGCAAATCAGAGATACTGTAAGAATGGTGGTATGGTTTACATATAGATATAGAAGTACTGTTTTGATTGGTTACTCAGAGGGCTATCTCATGTTGTGTCCTGTAATGAGCCAATCAGACAGATTGTTTCATAGGTGGTATAGTGCCCTGCAGGGTGTTAAAACACCAAAATCTCAACATCAAGAAAAATTAAAGGGATTAGCAGCGATAATGTGAGAGAATCGAAAAAATTTGGAAATGCATGTTTTTAACTTATAAATCAGGGATAAGTGTAAACAATTCTATATAACTGCTTTAAAGTAGAAAAAACACCAACTCGTGAAAAAAATGAAGTATTTCAGGAAATATGTCATACTGTCTCCCGCAAATAGACATACAGCGACAGCATCTAAAAATCTGCATCAAACAGCTGATTGTGGTTTACACCAGTACAGAATAAACAAAGATCAATAATGTCTGTGTTTGAGGTCAAACTATATTGATCATGATGCACAATATCACACTGAAAATCTGTGATATTCACCGGGAAAGGCTTTTTTGATCTTAAGTCGGAATTTTGATACGCACGTATAGAAATTACAGAATCAGATAAAAAGTACTGCCTTGTCTTTAATACAGGGATTTCAAGCCAACCAATTACATGTTATGTTCGCATATCCATGCCAGTAACAAAAATATAAAAATATGAATTTTGATGATTTTTTTGATATTTCGGATTAGCAAATCGCTGCTAATCCCTTTAAGGGCATGTGTCATAAGAAATGTAAAATTATTGCTTTAAAGAGACACTGGCACATTTGAAAAATAGTGCACCCTGAAGATTTTACAAAAATAACTAAATAGAATGTGTTTGATGTTACAAATAGAGAATATGAAGAAGAGGTTGGTATTTGGGGTTTACTTCATTCGCTTGAAAACATTGTGGTGAACTGGTCGGTAGAGTTAGAGTTTCAAAACAACATGGGGCGCGGCGACGTTGTACGCTGTTTCGTTACTGCCTGTCTGGGAACTTTATATTCTATGACATTGCAGGACATTTAAGGGTCGTCTGTTGATCTGCAGTTGTCCATAGTTGAAATCTGTACGTATAGCCGTCACAAATTTTAAATTCACTTTAGGGATTTTGATTGATAAAAATAGGTTTCTTTGAGTGTTTATGAACTGTCCTGAGTACAGCATGCCAGTATGTTTTATTACTCAAGCAGTGCATAGTTTCTTTGGTTATAGTGCAGTGCTCAGGTGTCCAATTTCACATACTACCAGCCTTGTGTGGGTATTCTATAGAAGCCTTTTATATGCGTAATTTTCCTAGGGCAAGCTGGCTATAGCGGGCTTGCATGTGCAAGGGTTAGCTCACTCTGATTTGAACCTCGCTGAGGAGGGACATGGAGGACGCTGAGGTCCCAATAAGGTTTTTTGCGTTCATAGCTTAGGGTAAGGAGAAATATGGCTTTTAAAATGCGTTGCATGCATCTCAGTGATGAAAATGAAAACTCTCAAGGTGGAGATAGATATTTCATGTTGCTGCTACCAATCTGAGGGGAAATGCCGTCAGTTCGCCTGTTGGAAGCTTGGCGCTGTCATGAGTCGCCAGATATGGAAAGTTGAGTAAGTAAATTTTCTTTATACAGGGTATTTTATGATTTTACTCATTTTGGGCGGTATTCCAAATTTCAGAAATATTTTCTATTTGAATTTAATTTTGGGCGTTATGAAAAATTAGTCATGTAGTGTTGTTTTGGAGAACAAGTTACACTTGGGAGTTTTAGAATTTAGAAAGTGAGTTTAAAGAATGTGAAATTCCAAAGACTTGTATCATCTATTAAAATTAGGGTGTGGATTTAATTGAAGAGAATTTGTGAATATGGTATCTATAAGAAGAATTGGTATTTGGGTGACACAAAGACATTTGGCAAAGAGGTGTGTGGGATTAATAAGAGTTTGGAAATAAGTTTTAAAATTTAAAATTGTTTCAAATCTAGAACAATACTATGGAATTTGGCTTATTTCCAATTAGTACTCTATTTCATATTTAAAATTTTGGATCAAGGGTACAGTAATTATATAGTTTATTTATTCCAAAATTTAAGCCATCCCGTCTGTGCTGTGGTAGGAAACATCGAGCTTCAAGTCACCTACCAGAATATGCTGACGGTTTTGATTTTGGTTCGACTAGTCTGCACACTCATTGATCCAGTTTCTGTGAACTTTTATTTGATGATATGGACTTTTAAAAAAATCTACATTGGATATGCTTATACTAGTTGGATCAATAATTTTGAGAACTGCTTTGGTAATGTCCGGAATCTACAACACTCATTATGGATGCAACAACTAAATTTAGTAAATTCAGCACTAGCTCTAAAAAGTTAATAATTTGCATTAGTGTGGAGAATTGATTAAGTGTATGAAATACCTATTTGGCGGTGAGCTGATATGATTGAGTAGTAATAGGTTTACAGGAATGTTTAATCAACAAAAAGTATATTGAATTAATCAAGTTTGGAATTTGAAAAATATGATCCATTGCAAAATTGGAACATTTTGGAGATGTCAAAAAATTATGAGTTCAAAGGAGGTGCAACCTCCTTTTATCTAATATATCAGCTTTGTGCACCATTATTATAAATCAAAAAATTTGGTATCAGTTATTCCGCAATGTCAAGTAATAAATGTAAGTTGTAAATAGATAAGTAAAAATTCATGTGTCCAGTCTTCTTGCATTGCTTAGTATCGGTTGGTTTATAATGTATTAGCTAAGCTTATTTTTTGGTTTGTGACAATTTTTGGGCTCGTCCGGGGTCTAAAAAACCAAAGGGAATAGATTACGGAAAAGCAGAGCTGGAGATGTTTTCACATTTGAATTGCCTATTTCCATGTAGTAATGACTAATAATTAACGTTACAGGTGCTGAGTCGCCAACAGAAGAACTGTGCGGCATGGTCTGGACCCTCAAACAAGCAATTGAGATTGAGGTTAGCGTACAAACAGTATTGTAATATCCACCAATTGCATTTAAGAGTTTTTCTTATCATGAGCATTATAGTAGATCGGCGCGTTGTCGTAAAGTTGACGCATGGTCGTATTGTTTATAAATGTATCATGGGCTGGCATTAGAAATGAAAGACTTACAGAATTAGGTGAGCGCTTAGGGTTAGAAGGGGTGGATTTGCAGGAATTGTTAAAGGAACAACACGGGATTAGACTAAGATAAAGAAAGGGTAGATTTTAGAAGAGCTCGATGAAAGGGCTATACAAAGACAAAGGGAACGGAGATAGGATAGCAACGGCAGCAACAAATGGGAGATAGAGAGAGGCAAAGGCCAAAGCAACAATTGGAAGATAGAGTAATGGCAAAGGCAACAATTGGAAGATAGGGACAGGCAAAGACAACAACAAATGGAAGAGAGAGAGGGAAAAAAAGAAAAGGAGGAAAGAAGGGAACTTGCTTAAGTTGATTACTAGGGAAAGTGAGCAATGAGTTGGATTTAATTCACATGCAGGTGGTTCAGGAAACGCCGGACACCAGTTAGTCATACAAGGGTAGGGGCCAAAGTTACGATTTTTAATGAGGATAAAGATGATATGGATTCCTATCTTCAAAGATTTGAAAGATATGCCACTGCTCAATGGTTGGGACAAAGATACCGAATGGGCCCTTAAACCTTAGTACAGTATTAACAGGCAAAGGGACTCAAGGTTTATTCATCTTTAAGCCCAGGGGATTTGCATGCTTATGGACGTTGCAAGACCGCAATCCTAAAGCGATATGAACTAACAGAGAGGGATTCCGAAATAGATTCCGTAGTGCTAGGCCATGAGAATGGGGAAACTGCTGACCAATTGTGACAAGAATACTGAATACTTAATAGTGGATTGAATGTCAAATGCATTAAGACTATGAAGGACTTATAGATTTGTGTTGCGTGAGCAATTTTTGAAAGCATGATTCAAAAGATTTGGCCTTATTACTTGAAAGAGAGACAACCGGCAGACATAGATGAGATGGCCCAGCTAGCAAAAATCAATTTACTGAAAGCTAGAGGTGGTTGGAATTATTCATTAGCAATAGGCCCGTCAAAGTCAGTCAATCAAAGGAAGGTCCAGCTAGTGCGGAAATCCAAGAATAGACCCTCCTCGTGATAGTTCTGAAAAGCGAAGGCCTACTTGTTTTGTTTGTGGGTAAAATAGGTCATTTTGCCAAGAAACTGTTCAGTCGTTTTTTTTAAGCAACAACTGCCAGCATGTCAGGAATACAAAAGCCAGGGTAGTCAAAGTCAGATTCAAGTACATCTGTTAGTGCTAATGACATCTAGAATGCATGTTCTGAACAATGTCCCAAAACAAATGGGCAGGCTGAACTTGTAGGATGTATGATAGCTGTGGATTCCCATATAGAAATGGCTAGTCAGGATGGCGATTTACTCTGGATTGTGGGCATCAAATTCCTATACTTTCTGCCATGTGTAGTGCAAGTAAGGTTGATTGAACAAATATGCCTGTTACACAAGGTTTTGGGTAGTCGAAGTTACTTTGTATGAGAGATAAGGATGTAAGGGAGTTGTCGTGAAAAGAAGTTTAGTTTCTGATAAGGAGATGGTGGGGTACAAATAGGACTTGTATCTTGATAGATGGAACTGTTAGACGCCCACCAATGGCAAAGGTTATAGGGCCGCTTGCACGGCGGTCAATAGGTTATCCAGCAGACATGCCTCCCAGAACAACCCAAAGATGCAGAGAATACAAAGGAATCACCTGTAGAAATAGCTGAAAATGTTCAGGTGAACCAGGTGCATGTATCTGTATCATCTAATGCTGGTTGATCGCGAGGACAAACAAAAAGTCCATAAACATAATTTAGATCTGTGCAAGGGCCAAATATAGATACCCCATTATTATGTAGGCACAGAACAAGGCTATGTGCATGAGTAATAAGTTTGCGATTTTGATAATTGGAAATTATTTCGGGAGAGTACGCGATCTGCTGGAGATCCAACCCAGATGGGAAAGGGGAATGTAGTCTGGCAAGCAAGGTGGTATAGAAAGGGACGTCCAATATAAATGTGCTAACTCGGACACTTGTCATAACCAAGTGATCAAAGATGGTAGAGTGATTAGTACTAGTTGTCAAGACTGACTCTGGTCCAGGTGTGTGGGTGATCATACTAGTCATAGTGATGGTACTGAGATGGAAGACAGGATTGAAGTTGCAAGAAAGGTATGTAGACATGTAGTGACACTTGAAAAGGTGACTAGTATTGGTAATGGAGATAGTCCTGATTTGGTTCAAGGGGACAAAGTAAAAGGGATTGTAGGTGCTGTAGAAACAAGGAGCCAGGATAAGAAAACAAGCAAAAACCATTCAAAGTTCTCAAGGTTTTTCTGAACATGATGGTGAAGGTGGGTAGTTACAGCTGAAAAGCTTAAAACAAGCTCAACATGACGATATCACATGAAGAAAGGTTGGGACGTTGTCAAATCAGCAGACGAAACGATTGGAAAAGGGAGGGTGGTAACATGTCTTTGTGAAAAAGGTGGAATCTTGTATAGGGAATTTCAGGGCTGTTGATGTTGTGAAAAATGCATAGGCTCAGGGAGGTCGTTTGATACCCGTGTGTATCGAAAACAAGTGATGAAAATTGGCTAATTGATTCCATTACTTGGGGGTCATCAAGGCATCAAAAAGACCTTCAGAGAAGATACTCTCAAATTTCTTTTGGCCCGGTGTTCAGGCAGGTTCGCCAGATTCTGTAGTTTTCGTGTGAGGTCTGTCAGAGGACTGTACCTACAAAGGGAGGGTAACAAAAGTTCCTTTGGGCGATCTACCAATAGTTGATACTCCTTTCAACGGGTTGCAATTATTATCGTAGGTCCCATATACCCATCCACAGACAAAGGAAATCGATTATATACTAGTCATGGTCGAGCGATTACGCAACAAGGTACCCGGAGGCTACACCACTCAAGTCAATTGAGGCGGGAAGTAGTAGCAGAGAATTAGTTGTCATGTTTAGTCGTCTGGGATTTCCAAGGGAAATATTGACTGACAAGGGTACAACAATTCATGTCAGGGGTCATGCGTGAAGTTAGCAGGGCTCTTATCTATTCGCCAGTTAGTCACAAAGGCCCTACCATCCAAGCTGTAATGGTTTAGTAGAGAAAGAAATTTAATGGAACCTGAAGTTATGCTTAGAAGAATGTGCGAAGAGAGACTCAAAGATTGGGACAGGTACATAGCACCTATCCTCTTGCATATAGGGAAGTCCCACAGGAGAGTACAGCCTTCTCTCCATTTGAGTTACTGTTGCGTCGATCGTAAGGGGACCCATCGTTATTTAAGGGAATATGGACAAAGAAATAGATTTCGTAGAGTGACTAAATATACATTCAGTACGTCTTAGATCTCAGAGATAGGTTAGAAGAGACGTGTAAACTAGCTAAAGAGAAACTTCTGACATCTCGAGCTAAGTATAAGAAGTATGACAACAGCCTGCTGTAGGGCTAGGAAGTCTCGGTAGGTGACCAGGTGTTGTTATATTGCCAAAGAGTAACAACAAAAATGATTATGCACTGGATAAGGTACCTTTTCCGATAGTCAGAAGTCAGTATAATTGTGGACTTTACCATAGACTTTCCATCGCCAAAAGACTTTTCATGCAAATCGTTCTCAAACTGGTATCATGTCGTGAAGTGATACTGTCGAGCTACTGTAGTTAGTTCAAAAAGGGGGGGCTAACATTGAGCAGGGTAGATTTGAATTGGCTTGGTGTCGGTGAGGTGTAGAGAGTGAAGAAAAGTGAAATACAAGTGAGATTGTCCACTGGCAGTTAGTAAAGCCAATGTCAAAGGATGAACTTCATGTACCCACTCTCACATCTAAGGAAAACGGTAAAGATGTCACATATGTTCAAGTCTAGAACCAGTTCAAGTTAAGAAGGGAACGAATTCTAAGTAGCTATAGTGATGTACTAACAGATATCCCTGGATGTACGAATTTGGGGAAACATGTGATCAGCTGAAACATGAAAGACAACATACAGTGAGAAAAAACCCTTCCGATTCCAATGCCCTTAGGGAAAGGTGCAGAGGAGGTAAAGACCATGATAAAGAGGCGTTGCTGAGAAAAGTGTAAGCCTTATGCAAAGCCCATAGTGATATGTAAGAAAACCTGAGGTGAATGACCGTTATTGCTGTGACTATAATTGCTTAACCTCAAAACAGAATTTGATGCGAAAGCCAGTCCCTGATCAGGACGAAATATTCACGAAACTTGCAAGAGATCAATTCTTTACTAAAATAGATCTAAGTAAGGGATACTGGCAAGTTCCCATGGGGGGGGAAACGCTTCAAACCTTCACAGCTTTATAACGCAGATGGGTTATTTTATCAAATATCGAACGATGCCGTTCGGTTTGGTAAGGAAACTCTGGGGCGGACATTTCGCGTATCATGAGGATTCTGTGGAGGTATGAATAACGTGGAAAATTACATAGATGAATCATCATCATACTATGTGCTTGGGCAGGAACTATGAGTGATTGAAGGAAGTCTAAGATGTTGAAAGAGGCCAATTTGACCGCAAGGCCTACAAAATGTTTTGTGGGATATCAGGAAAAAGTACCCCCCCCCCAATTCTGGGTCACAGAGTTGGTCATGGTCAGTTAAAACCACAAAGGACAAAAACAAAATAGAAGCAATACAGAATGCAGATAGGCCTACAACTAAGAAAGAGTTGAGATCTTTTTTATGTCTTGCTGGGTTCTATCGGAAGTATATACCGAACTTCTCAGCAGTAGCTGCTCCTCTCACAGATTTTAACAAAGAAGAAAAATGGAACCCAATAAAATCAGTCGGAAGAAAGTCAGGAGATGGCTGTTTAAGACATTAAGAAACAAGTGGCAAGTTCGCCGATTACACTTGCCAGATTGAGTGCCAGTTCATTCTAAGAACCGATGCATCAGACTTGGGGGGGTAGGTGCAGTTCTATTAAAGGCTCACAATGGGGAAGAGATTCCTGTAGATGACGCAAGTAAGGCGGACTTAACAAAAGTCAGAGCGCTACTCGGTGATAGAGCGGGACTGCCTCAGCCGTGAGATGGGCAATCCAAAAGTTCGAACCATATTTGTATGGCCGTGAATTCGTGTTGGAAAAAACCGACACCAGCCATTACAAGGTGTGCAGCGAGCTAAGCGCGAAAGGGTTCGTCGAATGATGAGGTGGGCGTTGGCCATACAGCACTATCAGATAGAGAGAAGCTTAGAAGCGATAAAGGGTAGCCAGAACATTGGGGCAGACTATTTGAGTAGAGCAGCTCCAAAAAGTCAGTAGGTATTTTTTGAGTTAACATACCTTGCAGAAAATGGGGGATTAGGAAAATCCGTTGAGTGCCATCATATTTAATGAAGCACTGAATCGAAATGAGTGGTGATTTAAATTTGCACCGATATACTTATGGAGGTTGACATAAGGATTAACATTGAGGTTGATATGGAAAAAGGTGTGATGGCAAGTTTTGGGAGTGTCGCCTTTTAAATTTGTGTATTAAAATGGTCCACATTTTTGTGTGGGGAGGGAGTGAAATGTCACAAATAAAGTCACTTGGGATTTGATTGACTAACTAAAATAGGTTTCTGTGGGAGTGCTCCTATGAACTGTCCTGAGTAACAGCATTGCAGTTTGTTTTTATTAATCAAGCGGCAGAACCATACTACCAGCCATTGTTTGGGTATTTTCTATAGAAGCCTTTTATATGCGAATTTCCTAGTGCTAGCTGGGGCTATAAGCGGCTTGCCATGTGGCCAAGGGTAGCTCACTCATGATTTGAACCTCGCTGAGGAGGGGAAGGAGACGTGAGGTCCAATTCCTGTTTTTGCGTTCATGCTTTAGGGCGTAGGAGGAAATATGGATTTTTAAAATTGGTTGCAGGCCATCTCAGTGATGAACATGAAAAACTCTCAAGGTGGAGATAGATATTTCATGTTGCTGCTACAAATTGAGGGGCGGAAATGCTATCAGTTCGCCTGTTGGAAGCTTGGCGCCTGTCTGAGTCGCCAGAATATGGAAATTCGAGTAAGTTAAATTTTCTTTATACAGGGTTATTTGTATATTGGGATTTTTTTACCTTTTTTTCAATTTTTTTTTTGGGGGTATTACCAAATTTCAGTAAAAGTATTATTCTATTTGCATTTAAATTGGGCGTTATGAAAAATTATCATTAGTGTGTTTTGCAGAACAATATACACTTGGAGTTTTTTAGAAAGTGGAGTTTAACGAATGGATGAAATCCCAAGACTTGTATCAGCTATTAAATTATGGTTTGGATTTAATTTGAGAATTGGAATATGTTATCCTATAAGAATTGGATTATTTTGGTGACAAAGTTAATGTTTTTCATATGATAAGGAATTTAGTATTATTTAAAAAAAGGTATTTGTTAAAATTTAAAATGTTTAAATCTATAACAATACTATGGAATTGCATATTTCCATTAGTACTCTTTTCATATTAAAAATTTTCAAAAAACTAAAAAATTAAAAATATTATAGTTTATTTATCCAAAATTTCAGCCATCCCGATCTTGGTAGGAACATCGAGGCTCAAGTTCACCTACCGAATGGATGTGCTGCTGCGTTAGTTTGATTTTTGTTCGACTAGTTGCCACCCATGATTGTGTTCCCCCCCCCAGTTTCTGTGAACTTTTATTTGATGTATGTACTTTTAAAAACTCTACATTGGATATGCTTATACTGAGGTGGACTCAATAATTTTTGAGAACTGCTTCTGGTAATGTCCGTAATCTACAAAGCATTATGGATGACAACAACTAAATTTAGAAATTCAGCACCGCTCTTAAGTTAAATTAATTTGCATTTAGTGTGGAGAATGATTAAGTGCTGAAATACCTATTTGGCTGAAGCTGAATGATGAGTAATAGGTTACCAGAATGTTAATCAACAAAAGTATATTTAAATTAATCGAGTTGGAATGAAAATGATGGATCCCATGCAATAATTGGAAACATTTTGGAGATTGTCAAAAATTAGAGTTCAAAGGGTTGCAACCTTATCTAATAATTCGCTGTGTGCACCATTATTATTAATAATAAATTGTATCAGTTCCGCAATGTCAAGTTATAAATTAAGTTGTAAATAGATAAGTAAAATTCATGTGTCCAGTCTCTTTGCTTGCTTAGTATCTGTTGGTTTGGTTTATAAGTATTAGGTAAGCTATTTTTGTGTTGTGTTGACATAGCCCATGCACAATGTTGCCAGAGGATGAAACAATTCGTGCCAGTACAGATTAAGGACAATCAGATTTCCTGAGGGCGCCCTCATTTTCCAAAAAGTCGGGTTTTTTGCATGTTACATAATGCTTGGTCCATATACTAATCAGTCTGTGTGAAATGCCCTAAGCTTAAAATCGAATTCCGCATATAGAAAATCACAACTTTGTTATAAAATTCCCGGAATTTTTGTTATTACACAGTATCCTTATGGGACCGTAACACTACAACAAAATGTTTACTGCATTCAAAACGAAAAATCGATTCATCTCAAATCGGAATTGTGCATTTTTTTAGGTACTATCTTTAGTTCTATTTGACTATTTTTCATTATACACAAACAAAATAATATTTTTCGAAATCTCTGAGGCAGGCTTTAAGCTACCGTACAGACATAGCCATAGGCGTATATATCACATGTACAAAAACCAGGGCTTTGCATATCTTCCTAAAAAAAGAAAAAAAATAGCGGACGACCGACCAAAATTTTTTGGAGGTGGAAGGGCAATCAATTCAGTTTTCTTGGCCTTAGTAATAATATGTATTGGTCCTCTGCAAGAATTGTATAAGGCAACATGGTGACGTGGCGGCTGTCTGTGTATCTGTGTGTGTGTCTGTGGTCAAAAGGTTAACCCATAATTGAATGCTGTGAGTTCCGTAAGGCTACGATGCTGGTGGAAAGGAGGGTGCTGGGTAGGGTACATGGTGGGCCCTCTGTGACCTTGGTGTTCTCATGTGACCTTTGGCCCATTCACAAACGTGCGACGGCAAATGACACTCGCGGTCCGGGCAGTGAAATTGAAAATGAAAATTGAAAATGAAATTTGGGGTGGGGGGAAAAGTGAAATTCTGGGGAGCAAAGTTAGTGCAGATTTTAAATCATTTTTGCCCAAAAATCACTGATTTTTCCCCAAATTGGTGATTTTGGCCCCAAATCCCGAAATTTTGCCGTCTAAAATCCCTACATTTTTCTTTCGGAGGGGGGGGGCGGGGGGGGGACTGAGGGGAGCAAGAAAAAAATTATATCGAGTATAACACAAAATCTTTTGGCGTAATACCTTCCTTGCATGCTTCACACTATGTGGAATTGGCGGGGGGGGGGGAGCTCCTCCGATGGGAGTAAAATTATCAGGATAAGGAATAGCATTTGAGTTTTCCCTGGTTTTTGAGGCATTGTGACCAACTTAAGCCTATTTTGTAAATGTATATTGGGCAAACTTCATGTGCTTTGCTCACCTTCAAGGGCACATACCATAGGCGTTCCCATGAAATTTTATTGAGGGGGGGGCTGGACTAAAGATGTTCAAACCATGAGAGTGAAGCGAGCGGGCGACTAAGGGGCGGTGGGGTCCAGGCGGGCAGAGCCCTGGAAGCTCCTGAGGTTTTAGGGTTTTCAAGACCTGAAAATGCCTTTCTTGTGTTACTTCTTTCAACACTTTTTGATCTGCATTTGCATAAAAAAAATTTAAAAGTACCATAAAATCATCCATTTGTTCACTTTCCTTTCTGTTTCTTCGTTTCTTTCTCCTTCTCTTTTTCCTCTTTTTCTTTCTCCCTTCCTCTTTCTTCCTTCCGCTTTTTTCTTGAGAACTTTGAGGGGCTTTAGTAAGTCGCGATAATGTACTTCGAAGTTTATGACGTATAGTGGGCGGTGCCAACTTCTTTTTTTGGGGTGGGGATAAAAAAAATAAAAAAAATGTGAAATTTTTGGGGGTAAAAAGTGAAAACAAATTGGGAGGGGGTATATCCAAAATTGGATATTTTAACAAAAACCAATTGTGGCCCCAATCACCAATTTTTGCCAAAATCTTGTGATTTTTGGCCCCCAAACTGCCGATTCTGACTCAAATTGTCATTTATTCTTCTGTCCAAAGGGGGAGGGGACTGGGACTGGGGGAGCAAGAAAAATTAGGTTGGGCTCCCGGCCTCCCCCTCCCCACCCTCTGGCAGGGGCGGCAGCACCGGTAAAATCATAGGAGGGGCGAACATCAAGGGGGAAACGGTACAAAATGAACTCAGTTTGGTTAAAAAACCCTAATTTTTAGCAAAAACCCCCTGTTTTTCCTAAATTTTGAAAATCTTGGGGGGGGGGGCGGCCAACCCTGGCCCCGCCGCCCCCTTGTCCCTCAGTACTGCCACTGATTGTCTCATCTCTTTGTTGTAACTCAAGTTGTCTTAAACCAATTCTAGATCTGGAATTATGCGTGTCCCCCATCCAAAATGTCACCTTTATGGTTGGTTGTGCCCAGTAATTTTGATATCTACACAGAAGTTTAGAAATGCCATGCCCATTCATTGCTTTGCCTTTAATGATGACGTTTTTTTCACCTTTTGTTTTAACTTTTAAAATAATATGGAACCATACCACAGTGTTCAAATACCCTGGGCTCAACCCTTCACAAGATGGATTGGAAAACACATCAATAACATAACAGCCAGTGCAACAAATACTAATTTTCACGTTCACTATAATCCAGGCTCAGGAATTGCTCGGGTAAAAATCCTTGGCATGCATATAGTTGCATATCGTCTCTCGCCAGAACCCCAGCTTGCTGTTCCACCATCTGAACCCATATACCAAGAAGACATAACCGCGCATCAACCATTCACAATGCCTGAAGAAAGTGCAACAGCTCATGTTAAGAGATGGGAAGACATTTCTAGAAAAATTCACACCACAAAAAAAATTCATATTTGAATGCTTATTCATGTATTTAATCAGCCTCAAGTGAATAAGCCAAAATGCTTGTTTTTGATTTGATTTAGTATTTTCTGTTGTACATGGCAGAAAATTTTTCAGTAAAGGGCGAACTGCCATATGACAAACCGTTTTTTTTTTTTTTTAATCACATTTTTTTGTGGGTGATTTTGTTTGAAAATGAGTAAAACTGAAGTTTGAGAATTTTGAATGAAAAACAACTTTTTCTGGGGTGAACTGGGTAGAAAACTGAATCTGGGCATTTAGAAATGCAAAATTACCTCCCTCTTAAATGCTGCACCTCAAAATACAAACCTCCTGATATCCGAATAGAAAAAAGAGGACAAACATGCTTCTAAAACTAGGAATAACAATAATTTTACGGACTGTCAAAATTATAACCATAAGTAGGGGCTATCGTACATTGCGAATATGGTAAATACTGTATTATTCATTATGATCCTAAGTCAGCTCAGTATTCTGATGGTATTTTTTAGGTGGATTGGGGACGATATAGATGTTTTTTGACTATTTAAATGCTATTGCCGGAAGGAAAAAAATGATTGACACGAGATCACACCAAACCCCCAATTCAATTCAAAAACGAGGCTTCCTAGGTCTAAATAAATATGAAATTGTTGTAAGGGGAGGTATTGGGCATAACAAGTTCCAGTTAAATATTCCCATAATCCTGGCATTTTGAGTTTGAATTTTTGATCAATCAAGAATACAATTTTTTCACGCCTGCAGAAATTAAAGGGGCAGGGTAACATTTTGCATTATAATTTTTCTTAGTAAAGGCATCTGTGCAAACTTACTACCTATGTTTGCTATGGCTTTCGGAACCAAAATGACACAAAAATTATATCTCTAGGGTTATACCTTTGTAAAATTATGGTCATTTGAAGTCCGAAAATTGGACAAAAACCTTAAATTTTGCCGGTACAATTTGTTCACTCCGACATATAATTTCAAGAAGCTCTAAAAAAAAACAGGAGTAAGTTTGAACAATGCAAACTATTTTTTGTAAAGATAGGGGATAAGTGAAAATTAAATTTAAAAAAAAAATAACAACTGGGCTTATTTTTTGGTAGATATGGTCATTCCAATAGAATGTCCAAATTTTGCACTCAAAAAGGCCATATTTGGCCAAAAATTGGCCAAAATATGGATTATCTGCAAAAGTGTAATTGTAATTTTCACCTTTTAAGGGCCAAAAATCGAAACTGCATGTATTTACCTAGAAAAACATAACATTGATTAACATATTAGTTGTTTCACATCTAAATAATTTTTTCACACGCGTGTCTGCCAAACGCAAGTCAGATCTTGGAATGCTGTCATATAAGTGATTTTTTTTTTCCCTTCTATTTTATTTCTATATATTTACAACAAAAACAAATCAAAGAAATAAAAAAACTTACATACACAGGTATAAACAATTCTCACACTACTGAGACTACCTATAATACTTACAAATCAAAAATACCAAATAAATACACCTAAAACCACAAAACCCTGGAGCAAAAGATTACGTACTCCTTGGTAATTTATTATAATAAATTACAAAAATAGTCTTTTGAGTGTTAGCCATTCTTATAGAATTGTTGTGATTTAAATTATGGATACCGGGATAATTTTTCTGGTCTAATGTTTTATTCCTTTTGATAAATGGAAAGGCGCATTTTTTTCTCCAAAGCTATTTTGTACATATTCCATTTGACCCAAATTATCAGACTAATCATAGCCCTATTTAGTTTGTAAGGATGAAGACCAAAAATACAGTTTTCTTTGGTTAAAGTTACCTCAATATTTACATGTTTCATACATCCATCCACAAAAATTAGTCCAAAAATGTTTACATATCGACCAATCAAATAAATATAGGTGGGGAAGGTCTTCTTCTTTGACTCACAAAAAGTACATAAATGAGTTCCTCATTTCTTATTTTATACTTTTGAGGAAGGAATTTGTTGCTAGAATTCTATTATTTATTGAAATGGAAACCAAGAATATAAGTTTAGATTCGATAATTGTGTCAAAAGGTAGTTTGTTAGCTGAAGCCATTTCTCATCAGTAATTGTTTTATTAAGATTTGTTCCCTTTTTTTTGTTTATTTTCATAGTTGTGTGTTACTTTGCAGCTTTTAGTTTTTCTTGTAAAAAAATCTTTACACCCAGATTTTTTCTTTAGTAAGAGATCGAAATAAAGGAGTAGAGGGAGTTTAGTTGGC
>JAMKCH010032424.1:0-16473 GCA_023653785.1 Ophioderma brevispina | reverse complement strand
TGTACACAATAAAGATACTTCGATGTCCGTAATTTAATGTATCTTGTCCGCCTTAGGGACAGGGTCACAAATTATCCATTAGCCATTATCCAGTTTGGGCCTATATGGTACGAAAAGGATTAACGAATTAATAAACATAAATCCAAAGCTACACCTCGTGAATGATCTTCTTAAATATCTATAAAAATCTGTTTTTTGTTTTTTTTTTGGGTTGTTTTTTCACAGAGACATTTATTTACCATATAACATCATACATATTAAGATACACACCGATGAAACGGTAACCGTACTCAATACATACAAATATTATGTTAATCCGGGCACATAATTGTGAGGAAATTATGACCATTTTTTGTTAAAATTGACATATTGCTATTTTGGTATTTAAAATAATTTTTCAAAGGGGCAATACGTTTTTACATCTTTCTGGAAGATTTGAAAAAATGGAGTTTTTTTCTTCATTGTCATCTTATAAATATGAAACGCAAAGTATAAGGGTACGTTTAAAGCACTCCATTTACGTGTGATTACACCAAATAGTTAAAAGGTCATTATCCAAAAACAATGGCGAGATTTAAAGTGTCTTTTATCCACCTAATTACTTTATCCCAGAATGCTAAAGTTATATCGCATGTACAAAATAAATGATAAGTGTTTCTTCTTCTTTCTTACAAAAAGGTACATAGACTCGAATCTTTAAAACAATCTTCATTCAAAAAATGATTTACTCCCAAAATCCTATGCGATAGTCGAAATTGAAACATCTCAATTAGTATTAATGGTGCTGCATTTGAAAGGAATTTGATTAATCATTGACCATTTCTTCATATCATATGTTATGTTTGGTTATTTTCCCATTTGTTCAAAATTTTCTTAAACTTTTTTGGAGGAGATTAAAATGTCATAAACTCGTCTTGATCCTTCTTGTCAAGAAGAAGAAAGATCGAAGTTGAATGTGTGAAATCATTTTGATTCTAGTACCGCTATGTTCCTATTCATCAGTACTGTCCAGCAGATGAAGTTAGATATAGTTACTCAAAGTTTAATGATGTTTTCCGATGGATCGGGGAGTGGTTAGAATTAGAAATGGCGTTTGGATAGCAATAAGGACTTACAATGGTAATCTACCAACGAACTGGTGAGATTTGTCTTTTAGACCAACGATTAATCAGTTTTTTAATGAGTTATAACTTCGTCATAATTACTTCTTATCATAATCTTAAGGTTGGTCGAGAAAAAATATTCCAAGGAGCTTTTAAATTATGTTCGCCATTATTTCCCACCCATTTAATAGGGATATTATCGCAAGTTCTCACGACTACCTTTTTGGAACCAATCCAGACTGCTTGCGTTTTTTCGATGTTTCCCTTTAAGACCCGATCTTTTCGCAAACAAATTCCAGTGTGTTATTAAAAGTTGATCCATTGAGTTTTCAGAACCGTTTAGAAAAAATCACCAGTATAGTAAGCATATTGGGACAGAACGCGATACTCGATGTTCCAATTGAAATTCCCTTTATATTTCAGTGTCGTATCATTTTACCAAAGTACTTCGGCTTCTTAAAGAAGAAAACAAATAGGGCTTCAGCCCATCCCTTGGCGACAACTTCTCTCTACCGTGAACGATTGAGACAAAAAGCCCATTAACGAATACCGAAGTCAGACGCTTGGTTTATATATAAAACACTTCGATCCATTTTTGCTGATGCACAATTAAAGTAACTACATTATTTTTTTCAAAAATCATGAGATACAAAATCGAATGCTTTTTTTTCAAAAGTCGATTAATACAAACATGCGGGAACTTAATTTTCTTCTGTATAATTTAACAATGATGTCGTACATTAACGTATTTTTCACCAATGTAACGAACCTAAGATAAAACCTTTTTGGTTCTCATGGATAATGGTTTAAAGGCAGATAAACCTTTCAGCATGCACTAAGAATGCAAGTTTGGTATGACACATTTAACAATGAAATTGGTCTCCAGTTTTCAAAAAACTATTGTGCGGGGTTTATCCCTTAGGTAACAAAGTGATGATGCGTACTTTTGAGTAGCTGAAAGACAGCATTGTTCGTAAGCAAAATTAAGTGAACGATCAGATACCATCCTAAATCTTGAAGAAAACCTTATAAATTCGTGTCCAATCCATCTGAACCGGGAATTTTGCCGTTTTTTTTTACCATTCTTAAAGCTGTTCTAAGTTCGTATAATGGAGAGATAACCTTCAAGCTTATCCCTCTATGCTCATCTTAAAGAAATGGCATACTTGATTTTGCAAAATAGAATCTATGTCTACATTTCTATCTATATCACTGTAGCCTAGAATCATATTTTGTAAAAATGTCTGTTTTCACGGAGAATATCTTTAGATTCATTAAATTTCTCTATTATCACTCTCTCTGACAATACTACTCAATGTTTAATTGCCAAAATTACGTTTCCCTATTTAAGAAATCTCGAGAGGGGTTTTTCACCTTCTAGTAAGAAGACCACCTGTAAACACCGTGACCAAACTCTGGAGACACAGATTTGAAGGTGTTTGGGTAACCTGAAATAGCCGCCATTTTGCATTTCAAGGTCAGACTAACATTTGAACTTTAAAAGTTTCACAATTGAATTTGGTCTACACGAAAACATAATAATTAGACAACTTTTTTTAAAATAAAAATCGGTTTAAAAAATTAGCAATTTTGGACCTTGGACGAAAGTGCATTGACCTTTGGACATTTTGGGCCATATATAGTGGTCCTCATTGAAGTCGGATCTATAACAAACTATACATTTTTAGATTCCGTATTATTAATCGAGTAAACATTCAAGTGCGACAGTTCTCAATTTTTTACCCTCCGTGTTTAACTTGTTTCCCCCACCTTCCCCAAATAAAATGCAGGAACATTGAAGCGGCAATCCCAATCAAAAACCTCACATCGAATCAGGGAACCCCAAGACAACCTTCAAATCTTTGTCTCCATAGTTTGGTCACGGGATCTACAGGCTGGGCTTCTACTATTCCTTTCTATCCATCTTGTTCTAGATCTTCTCAATACGACGCCATCCATTTTTGCCTTACGAACCTCGGCTAATTCTTCTTGTTTAACTTTAAGTGACTCATTCAACATATGCTCACATTGAGATACCCTATCGAAAAGATTCCTAATATCCCTTTCAAGATCTTTTTCTATACGCATTGTCTCCCTCCTTTTCCAGGGGACCGAGAGAGTAAGAACTTGTTGCTTCTAATCTCTAGTAGAACCATTTCGAAAAATAGCTGATCATTAATTGTGAATTGGATATCTTAAGGATGATATTTCTAAGATTAAGAACGGACATATGGGGTGAATGCTATTTTGCCACTACGTGTGAGTAATATTGTTTCTTTGATTAGATCAACGAATTCTTTCTTCTTCAAAAGGAATTATTAATTTTCCAGATAGCCGTTTCACGTCATTTTATTTAAGTCTAACTTGATGTCTATAATAGCGGATCGGTACGATAGCCGGGTTTAATATCGCACATTTATAAAGTTTTTGAATTGAAGAAATAAGAAAGTAATCTAATCTTGATGCTTAAAGACCCCACCCCGCCCCTATGTTGTCTCCCAGTATACTGACGGTACCTGGATTTTGTAAACGCCAGATGTCAATAAAAGCCAGTTCATTACACATATGAAAACTCTCTCTCTGGAGTGGATTATTTACCCTTACATAGTTAAAATATAATGTTGGATCCATAAACAAGATTTCCCATCACCGCACACAATAGATGAGGATTGTTAAATTCCAACATCTTTCATAAGGGCATTCAACAAACTCAGGGACTGTCATGTATTTGAGCCATTAGATATTACAAGGGTAATTTTGAAATTATTTATCTCAATGTCTAAAGCCAACCATATTGCCATTTGTATCACATTTGGAGTTCATGAACCGTATATTCGAAATGTTATTAAAACAGAATTGTACTCCCCTGGCGGTTTGGTTTTTATAAGAACTAAAGTAAACTATCTAAACCCACTCGGTTTCACATTAGTGTCAATTTCTTTCGCCAAAAAATGGACATCTTGTAAACAGTAATAGAATATTTCTTTTTCTCACAAATGCAATACGTCCCTACGTTTTGCAAATTCGGACAAGCCACGAGAGTTCTTGATGCTATTGACAAAAAATGTTGATTATTTTTACTTGTCATAAAATTTGTAATGCCGCATTGTAATATACCGCTATCTAACGGCCGCAGCAGAGATGCTGTTCAGCCATGTAGCGCCAAATGTCCCTGTTGTCATTAAGTTGGAGGATATAAATGGATCCTGCTGATGTCTCGAGCAATCACATCAGTAGGTTAAAGGGGCGTCGACCCCTTTTTTGGCATGGTAACCTCCACAAGTGGACGTCTGATACTACTGATCAATCGCACGATGACAGTGACCGCAAAATCGTGCACGGCGTTGGGCAACAGAAGATGAAATTGGAGGATATCTCCATATATATTGGTGCTTTGGTCTTGTGCTCACGCCAGGATATGTTTTGTACTCGCATAAGAAGCTTAGTGTGTTGTAGGTGCCATCCAGTCTATCCTGTAGCTCTTTCTCATGGTCCAGGTCTCAGATTCCATATAACCAGGATACTCTCGACACAGGCTCCCCTAAAGAATTTCCGCTTGGTTGATTGAATTGGAGATACCAGAGTTGGCCATAAGTGGAGTAGTTTATGCAGGCATTCCAAGGCTGTCCTTTGCGTGACAGGAAGCTATCTTGCTGTCGGCAACATAGGACCCTAAATATTTGAAGTCCTGACTCTTTGAGTTGGCTTACCATCTGTGTGCAGATAGGTGATGATCATCTTCCCCATTGACAGTCATATATTAAGTCTTCTTGGTATTTAGATGTAGGCCGACTTGGTCTGCAGCATTCTCAAGTGATGTTAGGAGATCTTGTGACTCACATATCAGATCAGCTGTTAGAGCTAGATCATCTGAGTAGTCAAGGTGTGTGAAGATGACTGACTTTGGTGACGTCGGGAAAGCTTGGGTTTGATGGTGAGTCCGTTGTCGGTCATGATGTCAAGGACTCTGTCTGAGGATTGTAATCACCACGACTACAAAGAGACAGGGAGCAAGCGTATCTCCTTGGAGGATTCCAGTAGTGTTAGGAATCTCATTTGTGGGCCCATCCATGGTCTGACACAAAGGCTATATGGGGTTATCAGAATGATGGGCAATTGCCTTGACAGTCTCATTGGGACACCCGTAGTTGGAGAGAATATGCAGCATACATCCCTGTTTTACACTGTCAAAAGGCATTGGAAAAATTACAAACCACATTGAAGATTTCTCTTTGGAAATTCTCAACTCTTCTATGATCCTTTGAGGGAAGTATCTGAGGTAGTGTTGATCTGACCTTTGCGAAAACCGTTTCTGGTTCGTCTGAGAATGGGGATCTATATGAGGAGTGATTCTTTTGAGCAGCATGGAGTTGTAGATGTTAGAGGCCAGTGGTGACAGTTTGATTCTCTGTAGTTTTGGGTTGTTGGAGGTCGCATTCTTTGGTAGAGAATGATGAATGATGTTGATGTGAAAAGGCACGTGGTTTGTTTCCCATATAGGTGTTGTTACAAAATTCGAACAGTTGATCATGGAATAGTGGATCTTCTAGGACTACTGCAGGAATGTTTTCGGGACCGCTTATACCGTATAGATAGCAGTGTGCCTAAATATTACATGGATGTGAATGTATACTCGATTCATTCTGATATGTGACCCGTACCATTCTTGCGAGTGAAAACTCATGGTATTGAGACGCAATGTTAAGACCTGAAAAAAGACCACTATAGTGCGTTTCAATAAATGATGAAAATTGTAATTCAGTGGCAGGTGAGTGAGTTAAATGATTGGAGTGTCCTTGAAGATAATCCGGTGTGGAACATGCATTTGAATTTCTTTCATTTTCCCGGTAGAGCTAGTGACCCCTATCCGACTCGTAATTGAATAGGTCCAAACTCCAGGGGGACGAACGTATCAACGCGAATCGACTATAGTAAATAATATTCTTACGTATGAATCTTCACGTTCGTTGTTCCAGTTATCGACAATGACTTGCCTTTTTTATTAACGGTAAACAACAAAATAGTACTTGCAACAAAAAATACAACCGTGACACAAAGGAATTGTTCATAAGATACGACCTGAACATTCGAAATAAAAATAAAATAAAAAAAGGATGTCCGACCACCAAAGCCAAACATTTAAATATCAAAATCAAACCATTGTAACCATTTTGATGCTAAACAAAATATTTTTGGTGCGAAGGAGATGATCAATAGGCCTAGATTGCCAGCACACTAGTAGGTATATTTTCTCGAAAGAAGGGACTTAGAACATATTGAAAAGACAATAAAAAAACAGGTTCATTGTTGAATCATAAGATATGATTTCATGTAGTACGCATAACTATACACGGTAGGTACATACAAACTAGAGCCATAGGAAAAACTGGCCGGGAAATAAATATTTCATGATTTCCTTTTCTTAAAATAATTATCATATAAAAGTTCTGCAAAGTTAGTTCAGAAAAAGTGTTAATTCATAAAAATAGTTTTTACCGTTTGTAATGGGTTATGTAGGCCGATGTACAAGCTTGTTTCCGGCATCAAGGCTGTCAAAACAAGAGAAAGTCATTGAATTGATCTCCACCCACATTATATACCAAATGAGTATATGACCATGGTAGGCTCTAATGTCTTATGTTGAAATAGACAGTGGAAATTGTGATAATCAGGAGAAGAAAATAAAACAAAGAAAAAAAACAACGAAAGAAAGAAAGAAAGAAAAGAAAACAAGGATTACAAACAAAAATATGTTATGATTAAAAATAGTATAAATCGTCAAGAAAGAAAGATGCAGTATTAATAAGGACCTAGAATCGTTCTTTCAATCAAATCTATTCTCCATAGAAATTATTTCAAGATTTATTCAAACAGCAATTAGTTTCTGAAGGTGGGGTTGTAGATTGTTATATATAAAATAGAATGCACGATATGGAAATTGAATGATATTAAAATCAAATGATGAAAACAGAAAGAAGGTAGGTTTCACGTTGCTACGTGACACGACATTCATGGTGAAAATTTGCAATGTGAATCCACGTACTTGGTAAAATGTTTGAACTAATTTAAACCACCAATGAATTTCAATGCACCAAAAATGATTTTTCGTCAAAAAACGAAGTTAAATTACACCAAATGAAGTGAATGGCTGAAAAACGAAACTGTTTGTATTAATTTTGTAGGAAATTGATACCGGTGTATGAAAAGTCAATCAAATTCATCACGAAATTGAAAGAATATAACACTCAGTTGAATGAAAAAAATAAGTACGAAATTGAACGGCAAAAACCTTAAAGTTATTCTAGAGTATAGACAATTTTCCAAGATTTATTAAACCAGCAAATAGCCTGCAGCTTGAAGGTTGGTGGTAGATCGTTATTATCAAATAGAATGGCCCCCGCCCCCGATAATGTAAAATGAATGAACATAAATGAAACTGAAAACAAAAGTAGGTTCAACATATACATGTGTACGGACATTCATGGTGAAATTGTATGTCATTTGATCAGGAGAAAATTCTGAAAATAAAAACTTGTTTGCATTTTGATAGGAAATTGATACCGGTTGTGTAGAATAGTCAATCAATGTCATCATGAAATGCAAGAATATTAACATCATTTGAATGAAATAAGTAACGAATTGACCGGGAAAACCTATAGTAATTTCATATAAGATTAGACACTCAGTAGGATTTCTTTACCTTGTATATTTAGCTACAGAAATGTCTTAAAAAGAGAAAATGGGGATTTGATTGCTACATTCAATATAAAACATAGGCTGAATTTCGTATTTGCTCCGATACGAACTTAGAAATTTCACAAGCTTTTGAACCAAAAGAAAACATTTCTCAGATTACTTAATCCTTCAGATAGGGATATTTTTGATGGAATCTTTGCATCACGGCAAAAAATTATCACTTTCAATTGTTTGGGAACATCTGATATTGTGAAATACTCGTTGCACCTAAAAACATGTTTCGGTTACGTGAACTTCTTAATATGACATGGTTAAATTGTGTGGAAAGCAGTAGTAATACTTATGTCTTGTTTTAGTAATAGGCCTGAAACATTTATATAAGTAGGTAGATCAACAACGATTAACCCATTACTATTGTGCAATTTTCACAGGGAAATAGGTGCCTATAAATCAAAACGCACGATATGGCCATATATAAAAACATAGGGTAAACTACACGAGGAGAGAGAGCGAGAGAGGAGAGAGATATTTTCTTAAGCAAAAATCCAACCTCTGAAAACAGTTTTCTAAGGGAGTATGTAAGAGAGTTCGCTTTGTGAAAGAAAGGACTCGCATACAACCAAGTAACAGATATTCGTTATTGAACCTTGTGAGCATCTTCCACCTGGAGCTGACTCCTCATGGGCTGAATGGCGATAGTTAACGATTGACCCCAAAACACTGATACCAGAAAATGCGGCTCGGGATGGTTCCGATAAAAACTATTGGAAACTATTGCAACAGAATCGGCAATTAAAATCGCATCCACTCAGCCAACTTTGTTACAGAGAGGCCTTACGGAATAAACGAGAGATCAAAACACAGACTAATGTTCTGAGTCCCAAAGAAAATTGGCGGTCAACCGCAACTTCAGGACCGAATGGAGAGCCACAGGAGGTCCGGAAACGATACAAATCCGAAAAGGGGGACCAGGGTTTGAAGACACTGACGGTTGAAGTTGAATAATCGGAAAAATCCCGTAAAAGAACCACCCAGCCAGAAAGATCCATGTGCGGAGTAAGGCTCTTCCCTGGTCGGGGGGCAGGTGAAAATGAAACATACCCAGAAGGAGAAGGAGGTCGAACTCCCCAACCACACTGATGGAGACAACTCGACGTGGTAAGAAACCACTGTGGAAGAAAAAGAAAAGACAGTGACCTGGAAATTAAGGAGAGTGGAATGCTCTCTTCAGGTTCTACTATCAAAGCATTGTCATAAGAGAAGCCCAGCCAGACACGGCCAACTGGGGGCATCTCTACGCTCTGTACCACCGATGGGATGACCCGAGGCATCACAGAAACCTCAAGGGTTCAAAATCCTAGAAAGGTGGATAAGAGCCCGGAAAGCTCATTGATAAAACCCTCAACGCGCGTAACGATACCGTCAGAAGGTAAGCAGTTAAAAATCATACGAAGAAAACCGATGGAGTGGGCGCTCCGCCATCAAAGAATAGATTAAGTGTGGTCCAAATGTTCGTGTAGTGCCCCTTTAATTTAACCAAAAGTTTTCGGGGAACAGTTTGAGTCTGCATTGGAATTGTGGGGTTAGGATGAAATGAACAAAATACTTCCGGTTACATCTGGGGGTGCCAAAGACATCAGAACATGCACCTTTAAAAAAATATTAGCCACATAAACTGTGATCATTGGCGGCTCAGGGGGGTGGCATGGGGGAGCATTCCCCCTAAATTCCTTCTTCTCCCTGTCACTTTAGTTACAGAGCAATCATATGAGAATTGTTACAGCACTTTTCGTTGATTTGTTAAATCAGGAATGCAAAAATCATTAAAAAATAAGATTTTTGCATGTCTGTAATAAAGTAAGGTTTCCGGTAACATTCCCTGCAAAGGATAATCCAAAAGCACCTAATGGCTAAACTCGGGTTTTTACAGACCTAACCACAACCATAAATTGAATGGTGATCTATATCTTTGAACGCTGGCCGTTTTGTTCCTTTCCTGTCAATTCTTAAGTTGGAAAAGATAATCTATGAAGTCTGAGAATTCTACAACAGCAGCTTTCTTTCACTTCTAAGCTATTCCTATTCCATTGGGTATTTTGCTCTTTCAGTGAAGCACGAGATGTTTTTAAATCAGGAAAACTGATAATTGAAGGGAGATAACGCAATGTCCACAGCAAAAACATTTTCATGTTGGCATTGCTTGGGAACAGGCAGGACCCATATAAAAACAGGGATAAAATACGGAAGATAATAAACATAATCAGATGTGATTTGAAACTCAATAAGTGAAGCTGTTAGTCCTAACTGGAGAACCGCAATTGACAAACACTAGAAGTCGACACCGAGGCAGTGTCACTTATCTAGACGAATACTGCACACATTGGCACGGCTGATAATTGTTTTGTAATCATGATAAATCCACCCATGACGGTCCAAAATTTACTCTTTTTTGCCAAAACATTTATGGATGCAAAATGATGTGGAAAACTGACTTTTGGAACAAATAATAGACACTTTCAACTACACACATATTAGCAATGCAGTTTCACTTTCAGGAACGTTAGGTCCGTATGAACACCAAAATTACACAAGGTTTAAAGTTAGCCCTGGTCCAAAATCAAAATTAGTTTTTGTCAAATTGACAGTTATTCACATTTTCTTACATTTTCTCAAAATTTAACTACAATTTCAAAAATAAATTTAAAATGCAAGTTTCAAAGAAATACAAAAACCTATGTAGTGCAGAGGAAAATGTCTTTTTGGTGTGACTGAAATTACACTTAGGCCGTCTAACTTAGACCCGTCTACCTTTGTTCATATGGATTTCAAAAGTTTAAAATTTTTTTTCCAAAGTACATGTTTCTATCAAATGACCCCAAATGATTAGAGGCAATGAACTGCATGCATGCATGCATCAGCTAAAACATTTAACTGTTTGAATATTACCTCCACGGGAATCAGTGGTACATGGATTCAACATAACATTTTCTCAAAGGGTTTTCAAGCAAGGGCTTATGAGATTCGACAAAACGAACAGGCTCATTGTGCACCCTTGGTTACACCTTATTCCGTATCATACAAATTTTATACTCTGAGATATAAAGTTGTGCAATCCAATGGATGCACTGAGCCCGTTTCGTTGAATTAATAAGCTTTTTCAAGTGGTTTATTCAAGTATATTTCAATAGGGCAATGAAAGGTTATTTCCTTTTCCTCCACCTTTCCTGGTTAAATTCATCATCTGATTACATACGATTCATTTTTACATTAAAAATCAACTAGTTTTAGTGTTTAACAGCACTTATAAATACCAGCAAATACATATCAGTAAGACAATAATCATACTTACATTTTAAAGTGCATTTGTTCAGATGATTTAAGCGCTTTGCCTATAATTAATTGTTACACTGCCAAACAAACCAGGAAAATTCTTAACTTATTTTGCCATAATTAAGGCGCTCCTTGCCAAGGCATGATTCTACAGCACTTAGGATTGTAGTTTTCGGTCAACACATAAAAATGCCTTGCCCAAGTGCCAAATATTGTCTACCGTGGGGCATTAAAGGATAGATCAGTGATTTGCTCCACTAGAAAAAAAAATCAAAGCATCTTTTTCACTTAAAACTTGTGCTCTCATCAAAGGCATGATCCTTGAAAAGTCAGTAAAACGTAGGGCGCATTATTTATAACGTCGGTTAGCCCGAGGGTACTCGTGTCTGTCATTGGAAAGTGTAGTGATGATGGCGACTTTGATGCATATGCCCCACTGATTTAAATTTGACGATCGGAGAACTTGGCCCAAACAATTGGTAACTTTAGAAGGTGCCAACGAGAGATTTTGAGGCACCCAAATATCATTTAGCGTAAAAGGCGGGGGGCAGGGGGGCCGGTTGCCCCCTCCCCCCCAAATGATAAGAGACAATGAACATGCACTTTGAACAGATAAGAGGCAAGGAACTGCACTTTTGAATTTGACCTCACTGAGAGAAATTCCAAGACGGCAATTTGCCCACTCAGAGCGGGCCGGCCCGATACGCCACTGCCAAATCTCGTGTCACAAGTAGCATATAAGTTAGACACCAATCAGACTTCTTACTTGTATTTGGCTATAGATATGTCTTAAAAGAGGAAAAAGGTTGATTTTGATTTGCTCTTATTTTCAATAAGAAAAAACAATTGTAACAAAAATGGGAAATTGAATTTTCACCCAATGCTGTTTTGCAATATAAACAATATGTTATTACTTATGTTAATGAATAACCTTTAGACAAAATCTAACAAAAAATAAACGTTTCCACTTTCGCCAGATGATTTATGTTGTCATGAGGGGCAAATAAAACTCTGTCACGTTTGTGACCTCAGTCAAAAAGGGGTTTTTAGAATCAAACTTAAACTGTAAAATTCTGTGAATATTTTTGTAATCACATTCTTATATTATTTCCGAAAGGACATTGGTATTTTGGCATTACAACAATATTGGCAATTAAAAGTAAACATGCAAACCTTACTTGGTAATTAACAATTTATAGCACTAAGTAGGTCACGTGTTGTGTGAATTGGGGGTTCGGTGTTGACATCTCCATGGACTGATAATACAAAATTGTGACCATTGTTAATGTGCCCAAAAATGAAGTGTGTAATAAAATCTTGGTATTTCCATTTTCTCAAATATTTCAAAAACACGTTTCATTACAAGTCATCAGTGTAACTTGCAAACAGCAATATTACTCCTGGTATGCAGATTTCCTGTGTGAAATAGTGCAAGTCTGCAAATTTGGCAACTTCACCCCAAACATCAAAAGACACATGGAAATAAAGTGAAACCACGTCTTTATTAAATGAATTTTGTTTTCTTGTTTAAACTGATAGATTCATCTTTAACTGTAATAAAAGTTAACACTGCTACATTCTTCAATATGACCAGAAATTATGTCCCTGCAAAATACGAAAATGGTGAGTGCCGGTCACGTGTGGACAGTAGTTAGCACATCAATAACTTTGAAAGAGGAAAGATCTAAAACATTTATTCTGTATAGTGGAAGGGACTATCAACTGGCTTTTGCATGAAATATGAACATTACTGAGACAGGGTTTTCTTAGTATAACAACTTTCTTTGTATTTTTGGTCAGTGTTTGTGTGACATACAAAGTCAATTAATATTCTTGGTAATTACTTGTCTATTTCCTATAATTTGTGTATGTTTTCAACATAATTTGAAAATTGAAGTCCGTGCAATACTTAAGGCAGGTTTCAACAAAAAAAATGGAAAAGCTATTTAAATAAAACAAAGAAGCAAACGCTGTTTTTATAATCTCACTTTTATCCCAAAATATTTTAAAGAGTTTCATTTCTGCAAAATAAGGGTGTTGGGTTGGACATATGTTTAAAAATATATGTTAGGAACTTGGAAGCGATGGTTAACGTGGATAATGTAAAGACATTGCCAATCAATTAACTTCATTTTTACCAAAAAAGGTTTACTTTTTTGAAGAACGGCCCCTGCAATTTCTTCAATTTGCTCGCAAGATAGTCTAGGCCATGGATGAAATAAAAGATATATTTTATCCATAAAAATAACATACCCAAAAAGCAGGACAGCTTAAGACATCCATGTATTTTTTAGGCTAACTTTTAAGTTTTGCCGTAACTTAATCAACAAATGTGTCTTACATGAATATCTTAGACCGTATTACTCATTGAATTAAACCAAAAAGGTCATAGGACCGATTCAAAACACGTTGCATGCCGTGAGAGATGAGAAATCAACTCTGAGTGTGTTTTCTTGTTTACACATGAATCCGCATTCATCTGCTGAATAATGTCGCCGGCGACATAATTATAAAAATTGTTCTATTTACCCATAAGTGCGCTGATTGTGAGTTTAATAATTTCAGGTTGAGGACTATGCAAAAATATCAATTTGAAAAATTCTAGAGGGTGCACTATTTCAATGTTCCAGTGTCTCTTTAAATAAAAAATTTCAACATGTGTGTTTAAAATTAATGTGAACACAAAAACAACAAAGCTAAGGAGACATAGTGTGGATGTGAAGGCTGAACGGTTTTATGTATGACAAGCATAGTGAGTTTCAAAAGTTGTATAACATTTTAAAAATCCAGTTAACAAATTAAAGGTGCAACGAGAGATTTCAAGTCATCCATATTTCTGTGAGTGATGGAGTTCATAAAGATTAGATACTCAATAGATTCCCTACCTGTAATTGCCTACAGATATAACATAAAATGAAAAAACAAAAAGGTTGATTTGTTATGCTTATATTTCAATAGAAAAGCATAGGCTGAAGTTTCCTGTGCTCCTATAGGAAATTAGTATCTCACAATTTTGATGGCAAAAGAAACAGTTCCAGCTTAATCCTTTCAGATGGGATATTTTTGATTTAGAGCGCTTTTACACCAGTACGAAACATCAAGACTTGTCACATTTTTTAGGGACACCTGTTATTTGAAATCTATCGTTGCACCTTAAGGGAGAGCATTGACAGCCTAAGTCCTGAAAATACAGCGATTCGTGTAAAAATTATAAGACAGTTAGAGACTGGTTACATAATTACATTTGATAGCAACAATATTTGATCAAAGACAAATAGGGATCAATTAAAATTTCAACCAAAAATTAATTGCAATCAATTTACTAAAACTTATAAAATAAAACAGTGCGATTTTAGCAAATTTGAAAATATTAAAAAAGTAACAATATCACATACACTAACATACATATTCAAATTTCAGAGATATGTACAGATATAAAATATATATATTAAATTCCATTACTTGTCAGATAAATATCTCTGTCTTTGAAAATTCCACATAGCTCTATGTCTACATTGCAACGTTATCATTTAAAGTCTTAGGTGTAATCCTGTTTCTCTTAGTTGACATTGCTATACAAAAATACAAAGCAATTAGTTAATTTGTACCTTTCATTCAAGGGTTCAACATATTTTCAACAGCAAAGAAAACTGTTGAAACATACTGAAACTGAATAAAATTAATCACTGTCATCTGCATGAAATGCAGAAGATTATTAAGAAGCTCATTTTAAAATTATCAGTGATAGATGATGTAGTTTTGCACCACAGTGCATTGCAACATTCACATCGCTGACACAGATATGCCAGAATCCTTTTAACATCCAACATATGACATAAAGATGACAAAAGGTTGATGAAAATGTCTACGGTTATCTGTATAGCTGGGCTAATTAAGATCAAGGATCTCAAAATTTTAATTTTAAAAATCGGTTGAGCCATACGAAAGGTGGTATTATCAAATTAGAGAACCCAACTTCAAATGGGGGAATTCCCTAATAGGCCACCCTCCCCCCACCATGATTAAAAGAAAATGTCATATGACCAGAATATTTGTTAGTAAGTTGTATCTTAGGCAATTGTTAGGCCGTAAGTTAAAAATATAACAAAAGATAGAATATATTAATATATAAACTGCAGAAAAACTCTGTTCTATAATACTTGTATTGATTTTATGAAAATTGAATTTCCCCACACTCAATTCATTATGCTCATTCATATCACTTGTTTAAAGATCCATGAACATGAATGAGTAGAAATTTCTTATTTGTTACATTTTTGTTACCGTAAACATTAGTCTGAACATATCTCAACATGAGTGAACATCGCATAAGTGGAAATCTTCACTCATGGTGAGATATGATTCAGACTAATGTTTTACGGTACAAATATATTAGAAACAAAGTTTTCATTTATGGCTAAACCATTAAGAGACCATAACACCAAGACACGAAAAAAGACGGTTCCCGTTTACGTGCAATTCACGAGGAACTAAGAATCTGTTGACACCAGATAATATAAAAAATAAAAAAAAAAATTATTCATGGGTTTGTTGTGACAATTTCAAAAGTTGCACATTTAATAGAGAAAACTGTACAAAAACTCTGAAATTAAACCGTTAAAAATCACGCCTATTAGTAATATTTCTTACCGATGATGGCAGATGCAATAATAAAAGCCACTCATCGGCTTCAGCCAATCCCGAGCCTTATAGTCGTAACCAAGGCCCAAAGATTCTGACGCCCAAGGCCAATTCGGCCCGATCTCAGTAGCGGCCACCCACAAGTTGAAATGATCAAAAGACGATCGACCCTGGGACAATTCAACAGCTTTTGGACGATTCCACTTTTCTGTTATTATTATAATCAAATTATGTGTGTACACTCCGTATAATTATTTATGAATATTAAAAGGAATGAGGAGGGAGAGGAAAAAATAGGGTTGATGCGGGGACACTGGGAGTGGGACACCAGCTACATATTTCCCCCCAATCAAGAACAAATCTGGCAACATGATACTGGGCGTCAAACAAAAATCTACGTAAATAATATGTTCTGCTTTACTTTCAAACTAAAATGGATTTATTTGGTTTTGAGGACTGCTTAAAATTTCAAGGTCTACAACTGACCGAAAACTAGTACAAACAATCAACCGAGCACCAATGGTGCTGTGCTCAGCAGGATTAATATGGCACACCACCTGTGGGCACAACATTTTCTTGTGGAGATAGTAATCTTGAAAAATCCCCCACATGAGCAAACTAAGAGGGACATTTAGGAGGAGCACCCCAGTTTTACATTTTAGTATCTTGATTTCCCCTCTCTTTAATTTGCAAACATTCCCGG
>JAMKCH010032423.1:0-60165 GCA_023653785.1 Ophioderma brevispina | reverse complement strand
GAGATTTGATTTTGGACTTCAAATTGGGCAAAACATTGTTTCAAAACACGTCGAAAATTGGGCAAAAAGACGGAAAATTCAATGAGCCTTATGACTGAATCAACCATTTTGCAAACTTATTTTTTGTGATATCTGTTCTAGAAGACCCAATTTGTTTACATACTATTTAACACCAAAAAACAAAAAAAAAAAAAAAAAAAAAAAAAAAAAAAAAAAAAAAAAAAAAAAAAAAAAAAAAAAAAAAAAACAAAAAAAAAAAAAAAAAAAAAAAAAAAAAAAACCCGCAGTTTTAGGGAATCCTGATTTGTTACGGGGTGTGCAAAATACCCCTCATTTTACATAGATTTGTTTGTTAATAACAGTAAAACGGTTGGCAACGTAATGATTGTTGTTTCAGCACATAGCGGGTTAATTTATTTTAATTTTACTAATAATTGTTTACTATTATTTATGTATTTATAACAATGGGCTATATAGCCAGGACAAGCCCAGTGACAAAGCACTAAATTAAAGGGATGCCCATAAAAAACACACAAAAAAAGAAGGCAAGCCATAAACCAAAAGTGAAAAGGAATGGCGGATGGAAAAGCAAAAAATAAAAAGGGGACCAGAGAATGGAGAAAATAAAAAAAAAAAACCTAGACTAAGCTACATGGATGGGGAGGCTAACAGCGGCTTTAACGGCTTTTAGGGAGGTGCATTTGACAACATCCTCGGGCAGGCAGTTCCATAATGTGGGAGCAAATGAATAAAAAGACCTCTTTGGAAAGCGAGAGCCTGCGGAAGGGTGGATCAAGAGAGAGGCTAATGAGATTGCGCAAGGGTAGGTCTAGGGTGCGACTTGAAGGGTTAGGAGGAAAGAGCAAAGGTGGTTAAGAATCTTAAAGAGATGGCACGGGACAGCAACGTCACGGCGCTTAGATAAGGGGAAGATGGAAGCAAGGAGGAGATCTTTCATGGGAGAGATTCAAGAATGGAGAATGACCTGCAGGAAAAATCGTGAGTAGATTCCAAACGGTTGGTTAGCGTGATGTTTCACGGATGCCAAGTGATACTGCCGTATCAAGGATGGGTTGAACCAAAGCAAGGTACAGAAAACGGCGTGTGGTAGGGGAGGGGTTGTAAAGACCTATGGATATAGCCTATGGTTCTTATGGCTTTTGCAGATATAGTCCACGTGGCAATTCCAGGATAATTTTCAGAGAGGTGAATACCAAGGAATTTAACAGAGGAAAACTCTTCAATGACTTGGTATTCATGCTTGAGAAAGACGTTGGGAAAAAAGGGTTTTTTCTTGGTGGAAGACCATGAGTTTCGTCTTCCTGGCATTGGCAGTGAGATTGTTGTTGGTAAACCAGTTATGAATAGATCAATGCTGCTTGAAAGCTGGGGATATCATGTCAGGGCTGCAGGGTTTGTAAGGGTGGTGTCATCAGCATAAAACAAAGGAACTGTTGAGAGAAAAATGAAGAATCTAGAAAGATTCATGTATAGGATAAGAAAGAGTAGTGCCCCCGACAGAGCCCTGGGGAAAACCAGACAGAACAGGGACAGGTAAGAAGAAATGCAATGCAACAGAAAAACAGGAATGTGTACCGCCGGGAAAGGTAGGACCTTAGCCAGCAAAGAAGGGGACCAGTGATCCAGCAGAATGGAGTTTACGCAAAAGAGTGCCATGGGGGAATTTGTCAACGGCCTTACATAGGTCGAATAAGGCTACAGCCAAACTTTTCGACTTCAAGAGGTCTACTCATAATTAAGGGGCAGTGAGGACGGCATCGGCAGTGGAGACTCGGAAGAAAGCCAAATTGGTGTTTGGTTAGAACTTTGTTGCGATTAGTGAGAAAGGATGTGCTTGTGGAAAACCATTCCAAAATCTTGCAGGACAATTGGTTGTAATGATTAGGGACCGTAGTTGGAAACAGAGTGACAATCCACCAGACTTGAAGATCGGAATTACACTAGAAGATTCCATGCACTGGGTGAACACCGTGGAGATGGAAAGAGTAAAGATCTTACACAGAATGGGTGAAATTGTAACGGCACAATTCTTAAGCATCGTAACTGTTATGACATCCACACTGCAGCCGAGTTGTTATTTAGCTTGCGAATAAGCTCACGATCTCTCCGGAACTAATCTGAAATGAGAAAGAGTAGAGGTAATGTTATGTGTGAGCAGAAAAGTGGGGGCAGCATCACGGTTGAAACAATCAGAGAAAAACTGACGATGAATTGGCGATCTCGAGAGGGAAGAGGCACATTTTCATTGTATTGATGGTATCAGGAATGGAGGATTTGCCGGACCGCGACTTGACATAGTCCCAGAAGGATTTGGTGGGGAGAATCATATTCAAGAGCTGGAAAAAAGTTTGCTTGGCAAAATTCAAATGGTTGAGAGAGCATTCCTGGCAGCTTGATATTTGAGATAAATATCAGGTTTCAGAGTTGTTTTCCATTGTTGAACAGTGCATGTTTTTTCTTAATTTCATACCTGAGCTCAGAGTGGAGCCATGGTGGTCTTTGTCTGCAACGGACAGACTTTTGGGGAATACACTCAGACATGGTTTCATAAAAAACTGAAGAAGTATCCCAAGCAGTATCGACATTAACACTGTCATCAAAACTATACCTAGACAACCTGTTGTTGGCCGCATCCCAGTCAGTTGTGTATATAACCAAATGGGTCTGCCAATGTCAGGTTGAGGATCAGGTAGGGTGAGGTTGAGATTACCACTGAAAGACACTATGGTGACTGGCACAAGGGGGGAAAGGTGGTTGACATCGCCTAATTATTAATAATCATTGGGAGGATGATGTGACATAAGAGGTGACCGGTATGGTAAAGAATGTGGGATGAGAATGTGCTGAGCACCCATGACTGCATTTAAGCTCCAGTATCATGAACAGGTAATGGATTGGTCTACAACTTGACATTGAAGTCGCCCATGACAATTATCTTGGTATGGGGGGACATCCAGCTGTGACTTGGGCAATACTGGAACTCAGATGAGGGAGACTGTTAGTGGGTGGGGGGTAAGGAGGGCGGTAGTTAAAGGCATAATCTCAGATCACTTTTTCAACTTTGCATTCAACCATAAATTTCACAGTTTGCCCTTGTTATGTTGGACAGAAAAGGGGTTTCAAAGAGTGATGAATTAGTAAACACACACCACCACGCGTGATGCGATCGTTTAAAACAAGGTAAGTCGTTATGAAGAACGTTCACAATCTGATATGTTAAGAGTTAGCCACGACTCTGTAATGCCAAGTATTACAGGTTTACTGTCCAGAGAATTAATCAGACAAAAAAGTTCATCAATTTTGTTAGAAATGCTTCCTGCATTTAGAGGAGATAGATTGATCAATCAGAATATGACTGAAATGACTTTTACTATCATTAATTAGATGACAACAGTCAGAGTCAGAATAAATGATTGTAGCAGACTTGAGAGGGACTGAAGCATCAACGACAGGGTAATCCTGAGCAGCACAACTTGGACACAAGGACACTGGAACAGGTAGGTCACGACGCCGGCAGATACTGACTGGAATAGTGGCACACTTCAGATGAAGGGGTTATGCAAGTGAGCAGAGCTCCTTGCGATGGTACGTCGAATGGCACGTTCACACAACATGCATCTTTCTATGAAGGTCCAGGATTTAACTCAAGTCCCCATCGAGAATAAGCTGGAAAGTTGGGAGCAGTTATCATAATACTGGATACGAGTTTTTCCAAAGTGATGAGATTTAGCAGTATGAGTTCTTCATGACAGGCATAAAATTGAGGAACAAGGCCAAAAGCGAGACGATGGAGCATTTCACTCTGATAGCCATTTCCGATTAGTCCATGTTTGTGCTATGTTGAAAAAGTCCCCAACACAAACAAAATACAAAATAGGTCGATACAGAAACTTGAAAACAGAATCCAGCTAGCTCATCAGTTGAGATTAATCAGAAGAGCTGTGAACAGTTAAGTTACTGATGCTGTCAAGCTGGAGGGGAGTTGAAAGTACACAATGGTGAGTGTGGTCCTTGATGTGGGAGACAATAACAAACAAAGAAAGAGTGATGTAAACAACAGTCACTTGAATAGGGAAATACCAGTTCCCTTAACTTATCATGGTGATGGCTCATTGTCAATCAAGGACAGTCCAATTGAGGCACTACACAAATCATGGAGGGTTGTATACGCCCAGTAGTGTTGCAATTGATCAGGGTGGAGACTTTCTGAAGAGTGCTAGAAGCACATATTTTTTTGAAGGTTTAACAGAGTTAGAGAAATATGCAAAACTATCAATTTTCAGACAAAGCACAACCAACTAGTGGAGTCAGCACTAAGTGTGACCAATGATGATAAAATCAGGTTGGAAAGTGAAGCTGGTAGAGCATATTAAGTGAGTTCTGGAGAAAAGACAACACTCCTTCCACAAAACACTCCAAACACTCTAAGAAGGTAAAAAAAGAGGTTGACAGGTATGTGTGAATTTATATCAGTAAAACAAGAGGTTCCCCAGGTATGTGTGAACTATATCAGCAAAAAAAATTGCTTGGTTCTCGGTTTCTTATTCTTATTTAAATATATTCTCAGATGACTTCGTTAGTGCCCACGGGGGTTCCATGGACCCCCCACTAATTAACCCAATAACGGCTTGGGCGATTTTAATTATTTTGGTATCGAAAAAGAAGAGCATTTAAAGTCACGACCAATTACAAAAAAAATCGGCGCAAAAAATCCCACGGTAAAGCGGCCAGCGCGGAAAAAAAATTGGGGGTCCATAGGAAACCCCCCCCCCTTGGTCACTTAAATATTAATAATGACACAAGTAAGGTCTCTCAGCGTACAATACGGAAACGTATATAGCGGATAGGGTGGCATGACGCATAGAGATTATCCAAGTGTCGCTATAAGAGGTATATAATTATTAATGACGTCATATCAACAAGAGAGGATCTCCACGTTAGGTTTGATAAAAGCCAAAGACAGGAAACCATACATGGACGGTAAATTTCCTTATATGGATTGCATCACAGTCATGCCAGATTCGTGTGCTCCTCAGGCGATTGCTGATGATTAATCCTTGTTATTCTCAGCTGGTGTTCGTCCCAATTAAAGGTGCAACGAGGGATTTTGAGGCACCCAAATATTGTGTCATAATAGTATTTTCATATAGATTTGACACTCAATAGATTTCTTACTTTGTATTTGGCTTTTAACTGTTTCACTTTCTAGGTCCGTTACGGTAGATAACGATCAACGTGGAGGCGGAACATTGATTAGCCTAGAAGCTACAAGAAAATAGAAAAAAAGTTGATTTTGATTTGCATATATAAAACATAGGCTGAATTTCGTATTTGCTCCTATACGAAATTAGAAATTTTACCATTTTTGACCCAAAGAAACATTTCTCAGCTTAATCCTTTCAGATGGGAATATTTTAGTGGGAAGCTTTACATCAGGGCAAGAATCAGTACTGTTATGACGTCTCGTAGATGTCAAAGGTCAGAAATACCTTTCAAACACAAATAAATGAGCCTTGTGCACAAGTGATCTGAATTTTATATAATATAACAGATTTAATGATTTTAATCATATCTATTGGTTCAAGAATTTGGTATGTCCAACACAACATTACATCGTAAATACACAATTTATAAGATTGGTACTTTATTTATTGTCCCAAGAATGTCCACTAATGTCCACAAGAATCGTTGCAGTTCAACGATATATTTCCTCACACGATAGACTTCAAAATGACAGCATGCAAAGTCACACTTAAAAATCCTCAGGTAATATTCCAAGGGAATCTTCTCAGTCCTGATATAACTTTTGTCCCAGCAGTTCAAGACGACAGGGTTAAATCAGTCCCTCGACGACACTAATATTCCACAGATATCATCCAGAAAATCGTGGTGATTATCTATCTGTCCACAATTGGGAATCCTATTTTGATTCCAGCACTTTGGCTTCAAAGACGACAGTAGAATAATTACACGCTCTCTCACATGGAATTATAAATCCTGGCACTAGGTACTTTACAGTCTGCTCCTCAATGCAGAGTAAACTAGCTATGACTCTACTACTTGTTACTAGTGGATGCTGGCAGATAGTCCCTTACTCAATCTCTATTTATATATTGACTTCACAAATGTTCCCCAATTCTTAAAATAACCTTACCACAGCATCTGCATAAACATAACCTTGCACTAGCTGACCATTGGAATTCACATAAAATTATATCATCTGAATTATATCACTTCCCATATATAACGTTATGGGGGAATCCCCAGATCATGCAACATGTTTTTGATCTTAAAGCATACCAAGTTGATAGTTACTAGTACATCTTGGGAATTTCCCCATTTCCCTTATTGTTCATCTATCTAACCGGCATTTTGGCCAACACTCGTAGGGGAATTCTTATTCTCTTTTCACATAAACAAAGTTACCTTTTCCCGTGAGAATCTTTTCTCAAATAAATTGAGAAAATAATATTTTAATCAAATTTTTGAGGTTCATGATAACCGTACTTTCCATTTTTTATGGGGGCACCTGATTGTGAATCATCTCGTTCACCTTTAACAACACACACATCAAACGGAGCTGTATGACACGTCGCGAACCAATTTGTTCATGTTTTAGACCCTAAACTTGCCTTTCTAAACCCTCTTATCAACAAACGAAAACGCTACTTTATTTCCCCCCACGTCATCAAAACACGCATGCAAACTTTCAAGACAATACCATATAAAATAAACACACTGATAGTAAAAAAAAGGTGCTCATCATCCCATTAGATCAGACCTACGAACGTTATATTCGTGGGTCTAAAAATTAACCATTTGAGTGATTGTGTATCGCGTCACAGTTGAAAACCGGCGTTGAAAACTGATGACCCTCGAAAGAACGGAATTATTGTCAGATCTTTAGAACCGTCATATGCCTGTGGAAATCTCAATTTGATGGTTTCTGTGAGTGAATTTGTTCATGCAATTTGCAAACAGGAAAACAGCGCAGTGGGAACGATTACAGGTCTGCAAACTTCGTCCGGTTTCAAACTTTTCAAGTACGTATGCATAGTATTATTAATATTAAGAAGAAGGTGGTGTACTTGTTCGCAAAAAGTGGAATTCTTTGTTCGATCGATCCATGTAGTCGGGAGACGACCTCATTGCTAAAAGGGATAGACCGCTAATGTGAGATTTTGGCCCAAAATGGTTATTAATTAAATTTCCAAAGTGGGTCAATGAAGCTGTGAAACGTCACAAATCCTTCCCGATGTAAAAACGGAGTAAAAAGTCAATGGTGACGTGGCTGTGAAATGCTAGTAGAGGATGCGTAGGTCACAATAGGTCAAAGGATAAAAAAATTACAAACGGTACAGGGGTCAAGTTTGCAAAATGCCCCTACTTAGTTGAAACATGGAAGAAAGAGATAAGAAGGAACCACAATGACCCACTTGACGTTTGAACGATCTATCTGCCGCCCTATAATTGCAATTGTTATTCATATTCTCTCAAGTGGCCCTTCCGAGTATAATCCTATTCAGAATTTCTGGCTCGAGAAATTCTCAGTTCGTGGTTGTTTCTTCATTGGGAAAAGATTCCGGGTCATCGGGAATCAGCGAATACTCAAACATATGGCCGCATCCATGGAAACCGATCAACACGCCCGGGGGGTTCTTGCATTTTGCTCGGAAACCCATGCTCGTTCCGAAAAAAAGAGGGACTAGCTGCAAATGCGGGACTACCGCTAGGGGTATCAAATTCAAAATAATCAAGTTCTAGTCCCGCTGGGGGTACAAATTCAGTTGTGACTGGTTCAATGATACAAATAGGAAAAATTAAGCTAAACATATCAGCAAAATAACCCTATAAGTGTGTATTTTTCTTGCAGTAGTACAAGTGTCATTTTTCTTGTATGTTGGCTATTTTAAATGTGTATCTTTTTTCATGTATTGAGAACAGGCTCCGCAAGGGATATAATCTCACTGCAAATTACCTTCAATCTTCAATTAATCTTTATTTGTTCATCATAGAATAGGCCTACAGCAAAAACAATATGATAAATAATTATGTAAATGATGCATTACAGTGACAAATTAATTGTTACATTATTAATCAAAAATATTTTGCATACAAGTAAAGATGTTTATAATACATTATTATTGTAATTTAATTGAGAGTATATAACTGGGATAATACTAGTGGAAAATATATTTAAAATTACATATTACTGCTGTACCGTTAGGTATATATATTTTCCAGTCCAGTTAGGGGCCGGGTATATTTTAACTGAAAATTGGTCCCGTGAGAGGTCACTTTCAGAACCCATGGAATGAGCACGGGTGCCCAACGAAAATCCAAGACGCCCCCGGTCCAACTTTCAAATTTAGTCAAACTCTCGTCCTTTATTTTTCACACTGGGCAGTCTTGGGCAGTAAAGCTGAACGATTAACGATGTACATTAACTCTTATATAACGAAAACAACAACAAATATACACCGGAGACCGCCGGAACATGTTGTAACACAGCAGCCGGCAACGTCCCGCTGTGCATGGATTACACCAACATCAGCTCATGCACTGCTGCCATTTGAAAATACGGATATTTACTTCGGATTTCCCAAGAAAAATCGAAGACCGTGTTAGTGTAGAAAACGTTTGGTCTAAAATGGTTCCTTTTATACCACCTGAAACCGTTAAGCAGAAAACTTCTAACCGGTCACATATTATTATTAAACCCTGATATCAAATTTCCACAGACGTCTACTAAAGTCTGTTGAAGAAACTCTATTTGCCATGAAGTCCATAACAATAGCTCAGCAGGACGTTGTTGGCTGCTGTGATGTTGTAATATGCAATATACTTTTACACTTTACGTGTTCGGACATAGAGTTTTCAAAATATTCTACAGTAATGATTGCTCGCCTATCATCGATTGCGGCAGAGGGATTGTGATCAAAGGGTGGTTTTTGAAACCCTTCCTTTTGTGCGGGTGAATGGATAAACAGATTAAAATCGGATTGTGGAAGTCGTTACGGTTCCTTCTTATCTCTTTCTTCCATGGTTGAAAGTAGTCACATATTATCTGTCTTGACGCAAGTATTCTGTAAAGGTCTAGTTTGCTATATCTAGTATCACATTGAGAATAAATATGACAGAGGTCTGGACAACCATATTGTTTATGGCCTCGAATCGTATTTACATATTTTTGATTTTTTTTCAAGATGAATAGAACGAGGCTAATCCTTATTTCAATTAAAGCATTAAAAACAATTAACCCCGTACAAATACTTTATTATCTTTTGACTTATTTTATCTTTTGACTTATTTTGACCTATACCTTGTTAATTAGGCACGGATACATGACCATTGACCTTCAAAACTTTATTGAAGCATTTTAGAAAAATCCCTTCCGTGACCTGTGACCTCATTAACTCAAATTTTAGCAATAAGATTGCATCAGAATCCACTCTGACTGTTCTCTCCCACAGCAGCCGACAACATCCCGCTGAGCTTTGTTATGAGTGTCATTGTTCAAATAAGAGTCTCTTCAACAGACTATAGTAGGCGTCTGTGGAAATTTGATATTCGGGTTTAATTATAAGGTTTTAAAACAAAAATATGTGACCGGTTAGACGTTTTTCTGTTGAACGATTTCGGGTGGTATAAAAGGAACCATTTTAGACCAAACAATTCCTACACGGTCTTCCTGCATGGTTCTCTCCAAGTTTTATGTGACGCCCACGGTATTGTTTTGTCGCTCCATTATATTGCACCAATGGAGCGATACCAAGTCATTCACGCTCCATTATTTTGCACCAATGGAGCGATACCATGCATTCACTGCACAAATGGAGTTATGATTGGAATAATACGCCATATGATATTCCACCTCTGTAGCTTCACAAGCACGGGCAACAGGTGTCACTTTATTTTCATATGACCGAAAAGCACTCTAAGCCGTCTGGTAAGGTCCGAACGTGCCGGTATAGTTAGTGTACGCGGGCAGCCCAACCCCCACCTCCTTGTGGTACCAGACGGGTAGCGCAGGCTTACTGGTGTTGTTCCAGCCCGGTTTAATGCTTTGAATTTTGCTTATCCCTACTGAGCAGTTCCTAGCGACTCGAGCTTTGGATATGGCCGGAGATAGCCTGCGTGAGCTAACGGGGGAAGATGGGTAACAGGCTGGATACGGCTGTGTTCAGCATAGACGTAGTACCGGTATAGTGTGGTGCGCGGCCTATCTACCACAGCCGGTTGACTCAGCCTGGTGTGGCTCCGTAACGATACCGTTTTTGTGTTTGAGATGCAAGTGCAACGTAACACCTGTCTACCATTGTCTACTGATGTGAATTGAATTACGTAACTGTATTGTAGTCTACATTGTAATTGGCGCACATAGCCATTGTTGCTGAAAGCGCATTCACCAATCAACCAACCAACCGTGACCAACTAAGCCTCGCCAGCCGGGGTGTGCAATGGCTAGTGCACTATGGCATTTTGCATCCAACAGAGGGCCTGTCATGTGCATTTCTTTTCCATCGATGACTTTGCAAAGGGCAACGGAAGAAGCACTTCATGTCGCTTCAGTAAAAATCGGTCAGCTACGCTGTACATGAGCAAACCTTCAATGTGTCTTAACGTAGGTGTAAACAAGTCATGCATCATCCGTCAACATCATCGGGAATAAATAGGACATAAACGTTGGTTCAATGTGATCGGTTACCATATCTACATGTATCGCCTTGAATTGAGCTTTATCGTCCTCTTTCATAGCGTAGGAGTGGTCCATATCACATCCTTTTCAACCACCTCTGGTAACACGTCCAGATTGCACGCCTGATCTGGCACATTGGTCTTTGGGTGACATCCGAGCTCTGTGTCATCAGCTGGTTTAGGCTTGGTAGTCATGCCGGCTTTCGTTTCTTCCGGGCCAACCATGCGGCAAGCCTTTCTTATCCCGTCTCTTTGTAGAAGGGGATTTCCGCTTTTTTTTCTTTCTTCTTCTCGACCTTCACGGTAGCAAATGACTTGTTCACAGGTTTCCCGAATCAATGGCATTGGTTTCCATCTGTGTCTGCACCGGTATTACTGGGTCATTTGTCTTCGCGGGGTTCTCCACACAATATTTAGATATACTGCACTTCCATTACTCTTCAACGAAAAGATAGGCTCACTGGTAATATTTAAGCCTAAGATGTTAGATAGACGTTGGTCCAAGCCAGGGAAAATTATTGGAGTATCCATAATTTTCCAAGAGCGGTACCAGTCCACGTCCTCACTCCCTTATATTTTTTTTTCAATTACCCTACTCCAGAAACTCTTATATAGAGCATCATCATGTCTATAGTGTCAACACTGTATCAATGAACTTTGACTTATCCAACACGATGGAATGGTTGTTATAATGAAATACTAGGTGTCAGGGCGAATATATAAAAACAAGGATTTCGTTGGAGGTTTTCGTTGAGAAAGGACGTGTTTATTTTGTGATTTTCTTTGGTAATAGGTGGTTTCTTCATCATTGAATATTTTTATTATCTTGTAATTGAGTGAGTTTGTTGCAGAATTTTTAGGTTTCCATTTTCGCTTATTTGGGATGCATGATAGTCATGTGCTTCTCCATGCCCCGGGCTGGGCGAGTTCTTTCTGGTCGTCCTAGCTTTGGCAGGTGAGAAGTGAACTCATGTAATGGCCTATAATTATCATACTTATTGTGAGCCTATGTGAGTCCAGCTCAAATGTCTATATCTCAAGATCAGCTAAACGGATTGAAAAATGGGTAGATATTTGAAACGTACTATCGTAGAGCAATAAAGGTGAAGATAGTGATTTTTTTCCGTTTTCAAATTCTGCTGTAGTTTTCCGTCCCGCCAACCGCGCCGCTATTATAAATGTCAAAAGACGCCATTTTCTGATGCTTCTGAAGAGTATATCACATCGGCCTGTGGACAAACCCAGGCCTACTACTGCGATTTGCCTCCGCTCTCAGATATTATTTGACTACTGCAATCCCATCAAATCGCTAAGGCTTCTTTGAGAGTGCCATTGGCTCCGTGAATTTTGTGTTTAAATCATAAAGATAGAAATGGGGGCATTGCTGTTAAGTGTAATACTTCACAATGCGCAGGCTGAAGACTTGAAGCGCTCGCGTCTTGGTACCTGGGCTGTGTACAGAATTTCTCCAGACGTGAAAATCAAAGTCAAGGTGTGTGACTGGATTATATGATTGAAGTTTACGAGGGAGAAATTGTGGCTGCTTGTAGTATTCAGGGTGTAATAGCTGCCAAGAAGCTTCCTAGGAAAACGTCTGAATCAAAGACCACTTTATGTCTTTCTGTATGTTCGACGGGCCGACCCGTTCGTCCCGGAGCGCACAATACACGCTCTGAAACTGAGGTCTGGTGCATTGCGCAGATGTACACTCAGGCGAGGGTTTCTGAACAGACGCCCGATCGCTGCTCACGCCAGAGCTGAAGTCGACAAGAGTATCTCATGATTCTGGACCCCGTCGTTAACCATGCGACATTGTGTGCCGATAGAGCGTCGATCAAATTTGCGCAAACTGTTTTACGATTTCCTCACTGAGTCTTTCAAGAGGGGGCTAGGTCCTAACTGTCCGCAGTTACAGCCTATCCATACCCTAAAGGGTTTTTAATTCACGAAGGTTTCCTCCATTGTCCTCCTGTCAAATCTGTGAATGGTATGTTTAGGGCGCGTTCCCCGTTTGGTAGCCTTGGTTCCGGGGTGGATTTTGCCGCTGGTCTTGCACTTCGTGCCGTCTGTGGAGTTATATAGAATCTCCGAGAGCTTAGTCTTGTGGTAACTTCCAAGAAGACTGCTCTCTTAGTGGCTCTGCCCTAGGGGTTCGTAGTGTCACGCCTTCTACAAATAAGGCTCATCCCTATTGGGGACTAGGGGTCTCTATTTTCTTCGAGCAGGCCTTTTGGCGACGAATCAGACTCGTTCTTTTACATCGAAATGGTGTTTAGCCAACGTCTCACCAGATAGTAAGTAAAAGGCCGCTCAAGGAACATGGTGTTTAGTTAGGGCCCTTGAGCAGTAAGGATCTTCGTACTTATCATCTCTACGGGACCAACACATGGGCCGCCAGCAAGGGACACAGTGGACTATTGGATATCCTCAGCCATCCGTGACGCGTACGCACACAAAACACCATTGATCGGTTAAAACTGGTCATTTGTAAGAGCACATGACCCCCCCCTGTTCCAAATCACAATAATAGATGAAGTTTCAGTTCAAATTCAAAAAAAACTTAGTACAAACACAAAACTCAAGGGACAAAAATATTTCTCTTCTTCACCAAGGATGCGTGCCTTTAAGCTTTAGCGGTTGATCTATATTCCTTGGTAAGTCCCTAGACAGTTGGAAACTGGAAAATAGGAGTTGTGCACATGTCAATACACAATCGCAGCTCAAACAAGAGTCAATAGGATAAATCACAACGTTTTATCATTCAATTTAAAATAAAACAAAAGTTAAAAGCACTATACCAGTCCAGACCGATTGTCATAGTGGCAATGACTGTCGAATCCCAAATCACCTAAGTTCACCAATTGTGAAGCAATATTAGCACATTTTTTGAAGAGCACCAATTTTCAAAATTGATATTTTTGCACAGTATCGTTGGTAATTGTATAGGAAAACTATACCTGCGAACGAAAATGCTAACAAAAATGCCGTCGTTTATTTATCACAAACAAGCGATTTTGTAATAAATTGGGATCCCGATTGGACTTAAAGGCAGAGCTGAAATGTACGTTATGCCGTCTCATGATTGAAATAGTGCACTCGAGAAAAATGACCTCAAAACTTGACTTGCCTGAACTATTAAAACAACTAATGGATGAGCGAGACAGTACATGGCGCTTATTTCCCGGCTATTTCACATGGAAGGCCGTTTCCAGCGGCCGTTGATTATTATCAGGGATCCCCGATAATAAATTCTAGTACAAATCCTTCGTTTGTGACATAGAATTTTTCGAGCTTAACCATTCACAGGTATAGTTTACTAGCCAAGTTACAATGAACCGTGTAAAATCTCCAAATTTTTGAAAAAATTGGGGGGGTGGGCGCTCTTAAAAAAAATTGGCTAATCTTGCTTTAAACCACAAGAAAAACACATTCAATCGATTCCCTTTGCATGCACGCTGTTTGATCGATCTGTCACCTCTGTGCTTATATAATAAACGAGTGTGGAATCGACGATTTTGTTCAGTAAAAAATAAGGCCACCCAAAAAAATCATGGTAAGCAATTGACATATTGACAGTTTTTAGTGTGTAAAATTGCTTTTGTTCTTCCTATGATCAGTTGTGAGCAAATTAAATGAAATTATAGTTTAGTTGAAAAATTCGCCTATGCTCTTAACATTCCCACGATACAGGGAAAACTTCAAGGCGGAATATGGACCCTGCTCGTTGTCTTCTCCTTTTGGTACTCGACATTCTGATATGCACACACCAAGAAGACCTTCACCTGACTATTTTACATACGAAAGCGTAACCTCTTCCTTCGAACAATTTGAATCTCGGGACGACTGCAGTCCGAAAAGATCTATGGGTGTTGTGCTTTAGAGGTGTCGCGCGTCGTGGGACGGCATTCAAAATACCCGTACTGACGTGATGTATTAAATGTGTTGTTTTACTTGATGCCGGTGCCAGTTTGTAGGCGAATGGTTCGATTTCTTCCGAGGCGCAAAGCCACGTCATATTTCTGAATATAGACTAGGATTACGAGGCAATGGTAAGAAAAAAAGTGGCAATGTAAATCTGACGATCAATAAACGAATATAAAAATATCGCAGATGAGACGGTGTCACGAATTCAGCGCCCTTGTGATGTAGTGTCTTATCTATTGTGTTTCCATTGTTTACATGCACGCCACATTGATTTCAGCACTATGACCCTAACAGGCCTCGTCTACAGGTCACGGTTTATTCCAGATATGTTGACATGGTAGATAGGGGACCCTGCTGGGGGGGGGCTTCGGGTTTCGTTACACCGGCTTCGCGTTTTGTGTATGCATTTTAATATGCGATTGTCAACCCTTTTGAAAAATTCAAAATTCTTCACAATATTTGTCCGAGTTTCACAACGCGTATGGAATTTCCCAATTCCACAACGCGTTGTGGCGATATGTTATAACCCTGTAAATGCAATGTAGGCCTCCACAATGCATTGTGAAGCTCGCAACGCGTTGTGTCAACGACTTGTGAAGGCTCGCATGCGTTGTGAGATTCCACAACACGATGCTAGATACTTCACAACGCGGTGTTGGTCTTTATTTTTAATACGCCACAGAAATTCATTCTAATTGGCCGACACCGCAACGTGTTTTTTAAATTTAGGCAACGCGTTGTAACTTTCTCGCAACGCGTTGCGACAATACGTTATAACCGTATTTGTTTATATTACGCCCATGGTACAACAGGCAAAACATTCTCTCTTCTGGAGTAATTTACAAAAACAACGGCCGTAGCTCACTGCGTAGCACGGCATAAATGAAATAATGAGACTTCACACTTACGATGCTCTTCTTACGATTAATGTCTAAAGTAGGAGCGGGGTATGGCTAAAGTTCTCAGAATAACAAATGAAGTTTCAGTTCAAATTCACAAAAATTACGTACAAAACTAGTGGACAAACATTTATCTTCTTCACAAGGAGGCGTGGCTTAGCTATAGTCGGTGATTCTATTTCCGTGGTAAAACCCCCTTAAAGGCCACCAGAGATTTACTCAGGAGGGCGCCCTCAATTTCCAAAAAAAACATCGTGTTTTTTGCATGACATAATGCTTGTCCAAATATAATCACTGTGTGAAATGCTAAGCTTAAATCGAAAAGTCCGCATATAGAATTTCACAACTTTGTTTTAAAATTCCGGATCCGAAAATTTTTGTTATACACAGTATCCTATGGGACGTAAACTACACATAAATGTTTACTGCATCAAACACGAAAAATCCGATTCATCTCAAATTTTCGGAATTGTGCATTTTAGGTTACTATTTTAGTTCTAGTTGGACTTTTTTCATTATTACACAAAAAAAGAATATTCGAAATCTCGAGTCAGACTTTAAGACAGTTGAAATCTGGCAAATAGGAGCTGTTGTTGTCAGTACACAATCGCATCTCAAACAGGAGTCAATAGAATAAATCACAACGTTTTGTCATTCAAATGATCAAAACTCACCCAAATTAAGCCGTATCATTATAAACACGATAAACGAGGTGGCAAACTGTGCATAACAAATTTCTGCAGTTTTTTTGTTTTTCTTTAAATTTTAAAATAAGACTAGAAGGTAAACCCACAATATATTACCACATACTTTTGAATTTTACATTTGAAATCTAATTTTGGTATTAAAGTGCCAATTTATTTTGGGCTTTTGCTTAACGAAGGAACTTTGCGTTGATACCCGTTTATTATTTTCCCCAAACGTATAACAGTTATTTACCTAAAATCAAATTTATCTAACTAACCATTGTTTTCAAAAACGATGACAAAACACTAATAACCTCACAGTATATGTCAAGTTTGTCAGTATTAATACAATAATACTAAAAAAACCAAAACAAGTCTCTCAGGCACATGAAGAAAGAATAGAATAAACAATTAAAATTGAGTCAATTTATTGAATAAATTTAAAAAAAGGTCTATTTTTAACAATAAGGTAATATCAATTTTATAGTACTTTAATATTAAAATAAATAAAAGGTGTATATTTATATAAAAGAGAGTTTGATGTTAAAATGTCCTCGATTCGCGTTGCAATACAATTCTCGGAATTTATATCTCCTGATCTGGCAATGCATTATCGAAAAACTATGTTGTAAGTATTGTATACAACCTCATATCCTTTATATTATATCTTAACCTTATTTTTATATCTTATTTTATATCTTAACCCAAAAACATTCCTTGCAGACTTTTGGAAATCTTGAATTTGCCCTGGGTCCCGATGTCCTAGCTTCTTTCCTAGAAGATGTTGATTTTGACGTTGTCAGTAGCAATCTGAATGTGACAATGGAACCAGTTCTTCAAGGACTTTTCAATAAGAGTGTTGTGAAGACAATTGATGAACAATCTGTTGGAATCATAGGATACAGTGTTCAACGTGTAAATGAAATAACGCAAGTTCGTAAGTACTGTATTTCCTCTTGCGATATGTTTAAAATGCATTGAAGGCACATGTGATAAACGACATCCTCACGATCCTCCAAATGTTATGGATTCGAGTCCCACTGCCAACGTGTTGCACACTTAAGCAAGCCACTTTACATTTCTTGCCTCACTCTCTCAGTTGTAAATGGATACCGGTGTCATGAATTACAGCGTCCCTATGTTGTAGTGTTCTACCAATTGTGTTCTCCATTGGTGACTGCAGTACTGCACGCATCATTTATTTCAGCTCTATACCCTTTACCTCGGGTCACGGTTTATTCCGTAATGTTGACATGGCATATAGTCCACTCAATCTATGAAAAATACTAGGTACGCCTGGACAAAATTGCTACAGAAGGTTTTCTTGCTGTAACTAGCAGTAAAAGATCTCCCAAACAACATATCGAAAAGGTAGAAAAAGGGAAGCCTGGCAAGACATGCTAATTTGCATTTATCTTACATGGACGTATACGTCCATATTTCGACAAAGGTATAGCTCATAAATGCCTGTTTAGGGAGATTTTCCATTTTAATGTTAGTATTTGAACATGTTTTGCATGGCTATGCCTGCAAGATGTGTAGCACTTGCATTACTGATATATTAAAAGTGGAAAGTGATGGTCGCAATTTTCCCGCCAAAATTAATTTGGATTCTAGATGATTTGTCAGACTGCAATCGGGATGGGGAGATCTTATTTGGCAAATTATTATCAGAGAGTATTAAACACATTGGGTCAACTGGTGCCGGGGGGCACTCCCTATGCGAAATGATGGGTATATGTGCCTCGGCCAAGTGAAAAATAGGGTCATTTCCCGGGTCCTTTCAGATAAAATGTACCCAAAAATACGGAGTCATTCGGTACACAAGCTGAATAAAAAATGGGGTCATCCAGTATGAAACTTTAAGAAGGGGGCCAATGATGTTAAAACCTGAAGTTAAAATAGGAAGTGCCTCTTTTCCAGAGTTCAAATTGCCATGAAATTATAAAATTGTTAAAAATGTGCACGTAGGCTGCGAAAATTTTGGTGTTCAAATTCTTTAAAAATGTGGATAATTTTATGCAAACTTGTGATAAAAGTGGATAGAAGGAAAGAAGAAAATGGGGGTCATTGAGTATGTGAACATTTTAAAAAGTCACCAAAGTCAGCATCTCACAGACCTTGACTATACGCAGCTCTAACAGGGGATGTGATGTGCTGCACAAGATCTACTGCAAAGCATCAATTGAGAATGCTGCAGATAAAGGCAGCCTTCAGCTAAATGCCAAAGAGACGGAATGGAATACATGACCGTGAATGAGGAGAGAATCATCACCCTATCTGCAGTACACACAGTACCCAACTCAAAAAGGTTAGACCTCAAGTACCTCGGGTCCTATGTTGGACAGCAGGAAAGACTCAAGAGTTAAAGGGCCGTGGCCTGATCGCTAATAGCATCGTCCCCATACTCCAAGAATTTACCGGAAGTGGTCAAAATTTTGGTATTTGAAGAAAGCTAATACTTTCATTACCCTGTGAAATATTAGTGCTGAAGGATTTGAGTTTAGAAGTTATGAGCGAAAATGTACCCCCAATTGTTGGGCTAAGAAAATCATGTATTAGCTCTCCACGTGAATAGGGGTTGAAATCACTCACAGCGCACCCACCCAACTCTACCAGATGGGTTTAAGGGTGAAGCCCATTCTATCAAGAGGAAAACTTATTTACTTAAATCGGGTCGTCCCCTTTTAAGATATTGCATAAAAAAACAAAATATAGCAAAAATGGCCACATAGTTTTATGAAAATTAGCATGTCTTGCCATGATTCTTTTTTTTCTACTTTTTGATATGTTGTTCGGGCGGGTTGTCAACAAGTTACAGCAAGAGAACCTTCTGTAGCAATTTTGTCCAGTCTACGTAGATGAGTAGACTATATTGCTTGACATGGAGCTCTCAAGTTCGTTACGAAGGTGTCATATCCTACAGTGTCCGTGTGAAGAGTGTCATACCCAAAGAGGTCCTAGTAGAGAGGTTAAAGCGTTAAGTCATCTTTAGAAATTCATCGGGTCTCGCATGTTTTGCCGACCACAATAGAAAACATAGTATAACCAACCAATAGAAAGCAAAAAAAAAATGGCTGCCTCGCTTCTTCCACACATACATTGGGTGCCGCTTTGCATATGATACACTAATCGGTAGTGAACAATTGATGTATGTGTTAGAGTGGACAGGGTAATAAAAGTAACACTGGATCATTGTGCTCAGAATACTCTTTTTTTCCCATATGCAATGGCGCGACTTATGTGAAAAGATGTAGTCATTGAGGCGGTTATTTAAATCAAGGAGACTGACGTGTCATTCATTCTTTGTGTGGCCATGGGTAGTACACAATTTAACCACCCAATAGCACCCAACATCCAACCCAACTGATATTTTGCAGGAATTGTTTGTTATCGAATTGTAATTATGTGTGTCCTACAAGCACCCAAAACTAATAATTCTGCCGCTGCAATATTCAAAATGTCAGCGCCCAGCACGGACGCTGGTTTTGAATGGGCTTAACCCCCTTGTCTACCAAACACTGTCGTTAAATATGTTCTCCATTGAGTGCTGGTCACATTTGTGTTCTCCACTGTACCCAAATGGCCCTCGTCTACAAGGTCGCGGTTATTCGTAAATGGTGCTATGGTAGCTGGCACTTCTCATGGGGGACACTCAGTTTCTCTTACACCGGGTGAAAGGAGATATGATCCGGTAGGAACCATAGTCCGGGTCATAGACGACAACGGATACAGCGTGAAACTAATATTGGGTGAAGAGTCAACTAAATCGATTTCCCTATTGTTCACATTGTTCCCGGACTGTAGCCCCGGGGGGGGGGGGGGGGCGCGACAATATATCTGCCAACGGCTACTCGGAAGCTCCGGATTCGGGGAGGAAATAGTCAGAGAGAAACGTTCATGTGATCGTAAAGTTGAGTATATACCATTTTTGTTTTTTTGCTGAAAAATGATAGATAGGGTGTGTATATAATCTGCCGGGTAACACCTGGGCATCCTTGGGCGTTTGAGAAACCAAGATGGCGTCGCCATAAATGATGATTATCTATTCAACACTATTTATCAAAACAATGGCAGTTACTAGGATATACTATATGATCAATGAAAAGTGTGTGGCACTTGAACATTAAGTCATACTTCACATTCAAAATGCTGCCCCTATAAACAGCAACTACTTGTTAGGTTATGTGTTCGAGACCTAAAGGTTTTTCTGATACTTTAAAAATTGTAACATGAGGTCACATCAATAGGGAGCCAAAAACCGTGAACATCTCAAAAAAATACTTGATACAAATTTATAAGTATTACAGCCTTCAAATCGAAATCAATGTGTCAATGACATTAGAAGTGTACCTTTAATCCAAACCAATGTACAACATATATTTCAATTTGTTTTAAATGCGCCAAAATCGAAATAAAACTAATATGGTGCAAAGTTGTCAAAATACCATAGGAATTTCATTTTTTCACATATATTGCACTCAATTTATAATTTGACATATTTTTATCGGGATTACCTGGTATCACTTAATTGGTTATGATCATAGGTACATTTGTAAATGTTTCATTGACACAATAATTTATACTTGAAGGTAATATTTAGAAATTTGTGTCCAGTATTTGTTGAAGATATTCACGTTTTTGGCTGCCATATTGATTGACGTCATGTTACAACTTTTAAAAAATATCAGAAATACATTTATTTTGTCTAACAACATAACCTAAGCACTTCATGTCTATTTTTTATCACAGGTATTTGCTGTTGTAGGGCATATTTTAAAATTATTAGATTTGGCTTCCATTTTGAAGGACATCGCCGGATAAGGAGAGAAGGAGGCCCTCTATAATCATCATAGATATATCACCATCAAGTTTGAGTTGGTGTTTTACAACTACTTTAACATGTACGCAATGTGTTTTTTTATCCCTAAAATACGCTTGTATCAAGAAAAAATGAGAAAAGTCTGAGAAACTTCAGGGGCACGCTCTCTGGAAAAAGCAAAGCTCAGAGTATTCCACCGTTCCAATGACCATTTATTACTTAAATGAAGAAACAGGAAGATGTTGCATAGCTGCCCTTTGTTATGGAGCTTAGAAGTGACGTCTAGACATGCCCTTTGTCCTTCATAAGCTACAAAGAGGCTACACGAGGCAGCCTTTAATAACAATACCCAAATACCATTAGCTTATTCTACTGAGATTTGGATTATATAACTGTCTTCACACAAAGCGGACTCTGGAATACAGCACAATGGCCCGCGCAAATACATCACCTTGTATCTTGGTATGATTTATGGTACCCAAGACATGCATAGTCAGCTGTTAACACGTGCCCATCCAAGGCTACTGAACTGAGCCCTTGATAGATTAGCATGCCTTACCACATAGTGATGTGGTATGGTATGTATGTAATAGGTTGTTGTTGTTTATGGCAATTCCATTTAGTGTTCAGGCTCCCCAGAAAACAAAAATGCACAAATTGGGTCTCCCCCCCCCAGAACCAGAATGCCACTCATATATATGTTGCTAAATAATATAACACACATCCTTGCAAAGCGGCATTGTGGTTCTTGGGGGGGGGGAAGGGTTCATATTTGGAAATTTCAATTACCCATTGAAGCCTCTATTATAATTTTACATAAAACCGACTTTTAGGGAATTTATGTAAAGTGTGATTTTTTGAATACCGGCAAAAGTTAAACTTTGAACATGTCCCTTTAAAATGTGGAACGTTTCAAGTTCATCTGCTCTCATGAAAACTATAGAGGGCGGCCTCCATTCCTTATCCGGCGATGTCCTTTGAAGTATGACTCAATGTTACAAGTGCCACACACTTATTCATTGGATCCTATAGTATATTTATTAACTCCATAGTTTGATAATATAGGGTCGAATAGATAACTATAATCTATGACAACGCCATCTTGGATTTCTCAAAACGCCCAAGGGTGCCAAGGTGACACCCGGCAGATTCTAATTCTACACACCCTTATTAGGCCAGTCAAAATAGAATGAATGCTGCCTTAACCCAACACTAATTGCAACAGAATCAATTCCAACAGAATTGTATTGAGAATACCTTTAAAAACAACATATCAAAAGTCTCTAAAACAAAGGAGTGGAACAGAATATTTTTAAGGGGGTAAGGTTTTACAGGGGTAAAATTGAAAATTAATCAAACGCTCGTAAATTTGCCAACGTGTTCGTTTTACATTTCCATGATTGAAAAAGGTAAGTTTGCCCATATATGCAGGTTTTAGTTCCAATAGTTATAGTCAAACTAAGTTCAAGGTCCCCAATGGGTAAATTTTCAGATATATCCGTGTCGTTATAAAATGTTGTCAAATTGTTCGTCCTATGGTAAACAGAACCCGACAATATACTGGTTGCAAACCATCCTAATAAAATATCTGTGCCTTAAATTGGAACGCAAAATGTGAATGGGGACTACAGGGTCTAAGGGACGTCACTAGTCATAGCTCTGAAATTCTTATATAGAAAGTTCAAACAAAGAATCTTTTACATTTACTTATCTAGTGGGATAAATTTAACAGTTTTACACCAGATCCGATCAAAATCGGACCATTCTATGACCTTGAACCAAGGATGACTTGAACTGTTATGAGCCTATATCGTATTAAAACTCACACACAACAACATCCCCTTGTGCATGGATGACACCACATCATTTGTCACGCACTACACTGCCATTTGATACCCACCGGTCCATCGACCTCCGAAGACCGTGTATGATTTTTTTGGTCCAAATGGTTCGGTTATACCACTTGAAACCGTTATACAGAAATACTTCTAACCGGTCACGTATTTTTGTTTTAAAAATCCCGTATTATTAAACCCGGATATACATTTTTTTACAGACGCCTACTAAAGCCTGTTGAAGAGACTCTATTTAAACAATGGTCGTCATAACAATAACCCAAGCGGGATTTTGTCTGCTGCTGTGATTAAAACTATAAACCGCGTAGGGCAAACTCCCTTTTTTTAAATCTTAGGAGTAGCCCATTAACTCGAGACACAATCATTTAAATAAATCATTCGAACAATTCTCATTTTTTACCCCTGTTCAATCTTCCCCTTATTTCAACATGTTCCACTAGTTGATTTTGGTCAACTTATAATATATTATTTTTGGACTTTTTCACAGTAATATTAACACCAAATTTTTCCTGTTGCAATTTGTGTGGGGTCAAATCATAAAATTAATTGACTAATACTATCACGTTCAGCAAAAATTGGTATAGCTTAACTTGCACCATTCTCTCCGACATAAGACAAGTGGTGTGGAGACGATCGCGAACCACCCCCATCACCGACATTACAACGGAGAAGTTTGGCTTCATGGTTATTGAAAGATGGGTTATTTCACTGTGTAAGAAACTTGAGTGTCCCCCTTGAGAGTGCCCTACCACCATGTCACATGTACAGAATATACAAGTGGTTCTTGTAGACGGGGCCATTTGGGTACAATGAGTGCAAATGATGTGGTAGAGCTCATAGGATAAATACTGAATAGTTTTTAGCTTCTCAACTGATTAGGGTGACTTCAAACCAACTGCCAGCTCGCACCGGTTCCGGCAGGTTCTAATTGTTTCTAAACATGAACACAGTTTAACCGCTACGAGCCGCTGGCAGGATAATCCGTGCTGATTTTTGTAGCCGACCCTTATTTTCTCAAAGGAGAGGGAAAGAAGGTCAAGCCCCCTTGAATGCAATAGACGTTGAACTTCTGTGCCCACTACATCGGAAACAAAGCATTGAAGATAGTCAAACTATTCTTTATTTTAATCTTAATTTGCGTGCTACCAACAATTTGCAACATTTTACTCAACATTTGAGAACTTAAATTTGACCCCTTTTACAACTGAAATTGACTCTTTAATTGAATTTTTGTATGTCTGTAGCAAGAATAGGTATCCTAACATAGACCTACAAGTATAAGCCCAAGGCAACCTAATAAGAACAAAATCGGATATTTTATTCCTTACTGTCTGCACGGACACTTGCTACAAGCACGGAATTCAATGGAAATTCCTATCTTTAACAATGCTTTTCTCTAACTTTTCTGTCGTTCTTTTTTTTTAGTTGTAAAAATAACTTATGAGAAATCTACAAACTCATTCTTCACTTTTGAGATATATCTGCAAATTCAAAATATTTTTCGGGTGAATCACTGATAGTGGCATTAAATCGGAGCTGGTCTTAATGTGAAAAATCGTCGTATTTCAGCTCAACGATTCTTTTAATAACCACACATGTATCATTTACATAATAGCCAGATTCTTGGGCAGATTCATGCACTACGGATGAAATTCCTTTTTGTTCAAAATGTTCCATAATATAAGTTCGCGATGACAGGGCCAACCGGTAAGGCCATCGCACCGAGACGATGACAGAGAAGGGTTTCTCCGAAATATTCGGAATCAAAACGTTTCAATCAACCTGTTCCTATATTGCGTTGCATTTCGAAAAAAAAACCTGAACATGTTTAGGTTCCATTTCTTTCACGTTGATCATATTAAAGTATACTTGAGACTTTTTTTATAGTGTGTAACTGTTATTTTTCAACAGGTAGAGCGTTTTTTGAAGATGTAATCGAGGCTGTCCAAGCGGAAGTTGACACTTTAACATCACAGGGAGTTAACAAGATCATCGTGCTTGGTCATTCATGGGGTGATCTAGTACAAGATTCGGAAGTAATGGAAATAGCTAAAAATATTTCAGGAGTCGATGTTATGGTCCTCGGAGGTTTGGACATATTTCAATATGAAGGTTAGAAATAATCATATACGGGAGTGAAATGGACATTATAAACATACCTTTTTAGACATGATTTCTTCAGAACCTTTAATAACTTCATTTGACAATCATTGTGATGTAGCCATAGGGTACGTGTTCCAGGCAAGATCACATAGTCTGACGTGCTTTATTCCGTAATGCATAACTTGGTGTTACCAAAGTCTAGTATAGTCTTATTCAAGGCGCTCTACCAACTTTGCTCATTGCTTCACGTGTCTGACACAAATAAATCGCGGATCATAGACAGAATTCATGCGAGCATAATCCTTTCTCTAAAACTAAGAAAATGGCGAGAATTCATTCTATCAAACATCTGAGGTCTCCAATTTCACCTAGCCTATGTTCCATGCTTCCACTATAGCAAGTTCAATAAGTTCAACTCAGGCAGCGCTCCTTGTTCAATCTGTCAGGCTTTTTCTCGCATTTGCAAGAATGTGAAAGGAGTTTTTTTTCTTTTATACAGGGAAGATTAAAACTACAAAGCAATTTAACCAAGGCTGTTGCCCTGAATAACACAATCATCACCTGACCACAACGGGTATTTGTGGTTTTATACTTAGAGTAGTAGGATCCTGGATCCAATGTGCACTAGACAGGGTAGTCCCTTCAATGCTAAATACTGATTCAAACCTACAAACACAATGTTCAAAATAATCGAGAATATCAATAATACAATACAGTGTGAAAAATAAATAGCAAGTTGTAGGTTCTTGCAGACAGCCTTGGTCAAGGCAAAGTCTAGTATGAAATATTTTAATATATTTGGTGTTTATGTGTTAGAATTGATAATAAGTGATACATTTTATTAATTTTACTGCATGCCATTTCGTATATGCTAAAGCAGTTCATTCAGAATTGGTAAATTATTTAAATGTGGTACTTTGGATATCAGTACTTTTGCATGCGAAGTAAATTAATAGTAGGAGTGGACTATATGAAGAGCAAAATTACTTTAGGTTATTTTCATTAGGGCTGGGGTTTTTGTATTCTATAATACTTATTTCAACATGATTTTTTTTTTTGCCTCTGGTACAAGAAAAAGTTTTGCAGCACCCTTCTTGTGTCATGTCCCTTAAAGGTTTATGTCTATTGTGTTCTATACTTGATATGAGAGCCTGGCCCTGGCACTTGTTTACCGTGGGAAACAAACTTGTTGTTTTGATAGTAGAAGCAATAATGCATATTGCAAAGCCCTATTCAATACTGTGCTAATATTGATGGTTAACCATTAAAAATGGATTTAAGGGGCTCAAATTTCAGGACGACAATGAGAAAAATACGGCCTTTCATCTGATATCAAAATCGATACTACTTACGGGTAAATCGGGGGAGCAAAGACGATCGGAACACGCACCTTTAATGTTGTGGTGGGAGTTGATTTGATCAGAAGAAAATCCCTCTACTCTTCAGGTATTTTGAAATGCTTTTGATGTCTAATTATATATATAAACACACCCAAAAAAGTAACTCCCCACCCCTGAAATTTGTCAAGTTCAAACGATACAGCTTGTTATACAATATGGGATATAATTGGAAGCGGTGTTTATTTATGCGTATTTTGACACCTCCTTTGTGGCGATCGATGGAGTATTGTAGAAGTTATGCCCACTTGACCGAACCCACCCCAGGATTTAAAAGTTGCAGTAAATCATATTGACAATCATACTGATACCAATTGAAATCAGTGCAATCCTCTTCTCTGCATGAGTAATTTTCCTTCTCTATAGGGCTTACTGCAACAGAGTAACTGTTGTGTGAAAATAGAGACATCCTTTACTTCCTGGCTGACTGACCGGTGAATAAAGACAAAATGAGGCATTTTCAAAAGTCACAAATGTGATATCATTACTTCGGCTGATTTAAACACTTAACTGAAAGTTGAGTCTTGAATTAATGTGTGAATCCAACACACTTTTAGCGAACTCTTGACACTCTTTCTTATGGAACTTATTCAGATCGTCTGAAATTTGAATGCTAACTGGTATGTCGTGCAAATTCTTCGCCCAAATGTTGAACCATATGCTGCTTCCCCACTTCACTTGACTGAACCCACCCCAGGATTTAAAAGTTGCAGTAAATCCTATTGTCAATCATACCGTTAAAGATTGAAATCAGTGCAATCCTCTTCTTCTTCTCTGCATGACAAATTCTCCTCTATAGGGATTACTGCAACTTTTAAATCCTGGGGTGGGTTCGGTCAAGTGGGCATAACTTCAACAATACTTCATCAGTCACCACAAATGAGGTGTCAAATGCGTGTAAATAAATACCGCTTCCAATTATATCCCATAATGTATAATGCGATGTATCGTTTGAACTTGACAGACAAATTTCAGGGGTGGAGAGTTACTTTTTGGGTGTGTTTATAAACAAGCTCAAGATAGCTGATTTTGAAAGTTGCATGAAAATTGAACATTGCGTTTTCTTAAAAATTTATATTTTAGGTCAAAATTTAGAATGAGGGCGCTTTTCAAGTTTTTTTGCTAATGCTTTCTCATTTGCTGTTTTAAAGTTTACAGGCAGGAAGATGATCACGAATTTGACCAGCTCAAGAAATTTGAGTACTTTATTACACGTAGTTTGTCTGCAGTGCTCATTTCAACTGTCATTTGAATTTTCATACAACTTTCAAAATCAGGTATCTTTATCTCATTAACATTAAACACCGAATACCTTGCAAAATGCCTGAAAAAAGAGTAATTAGAGGGGTTTGCTGCTCAAATCCACTCCCACAAAATTAAGGAACATGACACTAGAGGGCGCTGCACACTTTTTCCCGGACCCGAGGCAATTTTTTTTTGTCATTTCACGTTGAGATAGGTATAATAGATACAAAAAAACAGCCCTGATGAAAAGCAAAAATGACCCATTTATAGCCTGGTGCGAGTTTGCGGATGCAGAGGGTAAAAAAGATAGGAGAGATCCGAACGAGACAGAGATACAAAGACAGGCAAACAAAAAGTCGAAAACAAAGGAAAGTGGGAGAGAGAATAAAAGGGAAACATAAATATGAACAGCAATGAGACCGAGAAAAAGATTGTAGAATGGAGTGCAGTCTCTCTGAATGAAGCTTTTATTTTATATCACTCTAAGAAAAAAGGTGCGAAAGAGGTTCTAAACTTGTCCCCTTCAACGAACCCACAATAGTTCTTTAACTGCTGTGTAGCACCTTTTATGGTTCTGTTAGGAACGTTTTTGGGTTCTCAGATTTTTAAGAACCATTTTTGAGGGTTCCATTCTTGAAGCTTCCATTAGAGGACAAAAAAGGTTCTAAAGCAGTATTTTTTTTATTTTTTTTCCTTTTTTGATCTTGTTCAAGTTCTTCCTCCTCTTCCTCATTCTCTTCCTCATCCTCTTCTTCCTTTTCCGCTCTTCCTTCTCTTATTCCTTTCTTCCTTCTAAAGGTTGTCCCCCGTTGGAAGAGGATGTCCCAGGTCGCTATACGACGAGAGAGTATCCCATAGTTGTAACACCAAACGATGATCCTTACGGCAACGTTCTCATTGTTCACGGTTTCCCCAACGCTAAATCAATCGGACGCTTAAATGTTATCTTCAACGACCAGGGAAAAGTTTCCGAATGGTATGGTGGACCCATTCGACTTGACAACAGCATCAAGCAAGGTCGGTCATAGTAAAAACCTGAAACAAGCTGAAGCATTTACTGTATTCACAAAAATGGAAGTAGTCACACAACATAAAACGTGTGCTAATGAATTTGCTCACTTTGCAACTTAAAACATGTGTGTGACCAGAGACAATTCGGTGTCCGTTTTCGATGGGTTTAACATTGTGTTGTAATTACCCCACCCTTAAAGGTGTCCGTTCGCGTGTGCGCCTACCTGGGTTAACACTGTGCTGTAATTACCCCACCCTTAAAAGTGTGCGTTTGCGTGTGCGCCTACCTGAAACGACTAAATGAGTACGTGCTGGTACACGGTAAAATACCGTCATTTCATATTTTTCCTTATTTTCACTTTGAAATAGACATTATTACAGATTAATTTCTGCAAAAAGTATACACTGGATAAGGGCACGATTACACTTTGCAGTAAAATATGACAGAATAATAGGAAAACAATCATTATCAAATATGATTTTACACTGTAAATTTTGTCCGACAACAGCATCAAGCAAGGTCGGTCATAGTAAAAACCTGAAACATTTACTGTATTCACAAAAATGGAAGTAGTCCTACATTAAAACGCGTGTAATGATTTGCTACTTTTCGAACTTAACACAATTTCCCCGGGACAATTCGGTGTCCGTTTTCGATGGGTTTAACATTGTGTTGTAATTACCCCACCCTTAAAGGTGTCCGTTCGCGTGTGCGCCTACCTGAAACGACTAAATGAGTACGTGCTGTTACACGGTAAAATACCGTAATTTCACATTTTTCCTTATTTTCACTTTGAAATAGACATTATTACAGATTAATTTCTGCAAAAAGTATACACTGGATAAGGGCACGATTACACTTTGTAGTAAAAGATGACAGAATAATAGGAAAAAATCAATATCAAGTATGATTTTACACTGTAAATTTACGCTAATTTACTGGCAGTCTGGATGCTTCCTAAACTGCCAGTAAATTACCGTGATTAAAATGCGATTCAGACAAAATATAGTAGATTTTCGTTTGGCTTTCAGATCCCGATTTGCTCACTGATATTATGGCCTTTGCTGAGCGTATATCTAATGCAACTGACAGATCGATCGGAAAAACAAATGTCTTTCTTCAGGGTTCACCTAGAGGGGTAGCCCTCTGCCGTCAGATGGAGTGCAACATGGGAAACCTAATCACTGAGGCAATGATATGGAAATATGTGACGTCATTTGACGAGGACAAATGGAATGATGTAGCTATTGCTGTGATGAATGGGGGAGGGATCAGGGCATCTATTGAGAGAGGTGCGTTTTTGAAGCTGGTCTTAATTTTGTGTAAAGGGAAACTATTATATTATTGTGCGACAGTTATAAATTGAGTTTACCTCTCATCCCAAAAATAAAATGCAGAGGTTTAGATGTCATGTACGAGACAGTGTTCTTTTGTTTATTGCCCGGGTTTGAGGGTCCATCGAACAAAAGAATTTCACGTTTTGCGTACTCGTACACGTATCTCGTATAGCATAAGCCTGTCTCAAGTGTCTGCTATGTGCGAATTGCGTATGACTGAAGATTGCTTCATACTTCATCGGCAGACGTCTGCAGACGCTAGCCTTTCGAACATGCTTTTTACGCAACGTGTATGTTCATGCATCCGGCGCTCAGAGCATGGTCGAAAGACTAGAGTCGGACGACGTCTGCCCATGAAGTATGAACCCACCTAATAGTGTGCAGGTGGATTCGATAACGGGCCTGCAGGGGGTTGAAGGGGAAGCTACTTTCCTGGGACTTGATGGAACTGCTAACTCGAGGACAATGTGAGCTTATTCTCAAATATAAAATCCCGCTGAGCTGACCCAACTCTAACAAATGTTCTGAATGCACCGTTTAATTGTATAAAAAGCGGGACAAAAATAAACAAAAACAACAAAAAACAGACAACAAATATAACATTTCTTTCTTTGCGCAGGCTTTTCATATTCAAAAAATGTTGGCGGACATCAGGATGGTTATGTAGGTATCAGTTTGGTTGCATTCACTGCGTTTGCAACATGGCTGGAGTACCGCAGCTACTCAAACTCATTTGAAAACCAATAGGTTCGCAGAGGTTCAAATGTCCCTGTCCGTCATTAAGTTGGGGATGTCAGATGATACTGCTGGATGTCTCGAGCAATCACATCAATGTAATTAAAGGGGCGACGACCCCTGCTTGGGCATGGTAACCGCCAACATGACGTCTGAGACTTCTTGATCAATCGCACGATGACAGTGACCGGCAATCGTGCTCGGCGTTGGGCAACAGAAGATGAAATTGGAGGGATATCTCCATATATCTGTGCTTTGGTTATGTGCTCACGCTAGAAATGTTTAGTACGCGCATAAAAAGCCTGGTGTAGGTGCCATCCAGTCTATCCTGTAGCTCTTTCTACATGGTCAAGGTCTCAGATCCATATAACAGGATACTCTCTACACAGACTCTAAAGAATTTTAGCTTGGTTGAATTGGAGATACCAGATGCCATAAGTAGTGTAGTTTATTGTAGGCATTCCAAGCTTGTCATTTGCGTGACAGGGAGTCTTTCTTGCTGTCTGCAACATAGGACCCAAGGTACTTGAAGTCCCTGACCTCTTTGAGTTGGGTACCGTCTGTAGTGCAGATAGGTTGATGATTATCTTCCTCATTGACGGTCATATATTCTTGGCATTCTTCTTGGCATTTAGATGTAGTTGGACTTTGTCTGCAACATTCTAAAGTGATGTTAGTAGATATTGTGCACCACATATCATATCGGCTGTTAATTTTTAACAGTTGATCATGGAATAGTGGATTCTTCCAGATTATTTCAGGAATAATGTTGTCGGGACCAAGCGTCTTGGTGTTTTTCAGTTAGCCTTCTTATCAGTCAGTTCCCTCAATGCCTCCCAGGCAACAGCATGCTTGTTTTCAAGATGTATAATGTCAAGTGCTTCAGCCTTAGACTTAACATGCTCCTCAAGCACCACGGTGTAGGCGTCATCAAATGCAGCCTTATTATAGTGGCATTAACGTTCTGCTTGGAGCTTCTGGTGGATTAAGTACGGTTCCTCTTCTCCATTTGGGCGACGGTGTGTCCACAGTCTACTTGCTTGATTTTGGAATCTTGTGTTAGTGACAACAATGTTAACTTCCGTTTCTATTGGGCTCGTTGTTGCAGGAGAAAAGCGCGTCTTCAGGCCCGAGCTTAGCATTGCAATCTCCAGAGATGTACAGAAGATTATTGGCTAGAACTGTACTGGTGGTAGTGGATAGTTCATGGTAAAAGTGAGAGACGGTTTCATCCTGTTTCGAGATTACCCATCAGTGTAAGTTTCAGGATGCGCTCATTGCACATGACTTGAGAGCCTTTGGTGACAAAGGAAACTCCACAACTCCTGTAGCTGCACTTTTCTTGTTCTTCGGGCGGAGGCTGTGATAAGTGCATAGCCATGGATATTCTGTAGAGGTTCACTGTGTACAATGTGGTGTTCTTGTATGTAGATATGATATCAATATCATACAGTTGTGCTTCATGTACGAGTTCATGTACGAGTTGATGGTGTCTGGGCGTTATATGTGCTGATGCTAAACGCAGCTTTACGTCTAACAAAGTAGTCCGTGCATCTTTTGACAATATCAGAGTTGGACCGCCCACTAGGCTTTAGGACCAACCCGTATTGGTAGAGGCCAACGTTGAGACTTCCAATTAAAACTGTACCAGCAAAAATAAAAAAAGCAGGCGTAGGCTCATTTTTGGCAGGCTTCCTTTGTCTTAATCTATGTTTTTTGTTTATGTGTAAATGGAAAATAAACTGAAACTGAAAACCAGATGATATGCGCTACATGTTGCTGCCGTTTGACATCCATACTGACATCCATACAGAACTCAAGTCCGAGAGGCTTTGAAGCCAGGAGATTCGGTACGAAGATGGGATTATTCTCACTGGCTGCTCTTTGCCCGAGTTTCAGGATGGAGCAACCGTGTTAGTGGACTCGGGTATCAGATAGCGTTGTCAATGAGGTCCCCAGGCTTGTCATCACTATTTCTCATGTATATACAGTGAAGAAGGTCTAGAGTCAGGTTATGTTGTAGTCGCCATATTTGTAGACTGCAAACAATAGGAATTATGGTTAGGTATATTGACAACCTTCGAACTGGACTGGTGTAAAACCCATTTAGCGGAGCGGCCGAGCTTTGAAAAGTGCTCTAGTTTTCGAGTTACCCCTCCCCACCGTACAACAAAACACAACCACCTTTATTTGAAGGATAAATATATAAGATTTAAGAAAATGATGGTTGTGGTTGAAATATTTGGTGGCAGGGATGATTTCTATGCCGAAAATGAAATTTGGGCTGCAAGTTAAGCGAAATTATTATTTTTTTATTTTTTAAGGTAAAAATATTACAATCTTATTTTTATGGTATCCTTTTTGTTATTGATATAGGTTTTATACATTGCATAAAGGGTTCAGGTAATACTCGTTGTGGTGACACGTGATAAAAAGGTTGTTTTTTTAGGAAAAAAGGTGATTTTGGGGCTAACATTCTAGACCCTTTATATATTGTATAAAACAGAAATCTATAATATAAATGTCAGAGATTGATAGTATTGCATGATGATTAAAATTTGTTTTGCTAAGAAATTAATAAATCTTGATATCCTTAAGTTTTTAGCTCAAAAACGTGATTTTTTGACCCAAAAAACACCCCTGCCACCAAAGTTTTTGACCACAACCATCATTTTTTAAAATTATTTATTACTATCTTTCGAATAGAAGTGGTTGCGTTTTGTTGTACCGAGGGGAGGGGTTGTCGACAATTTTGCAGTCCAAACCGCTCCACTAATTACCTGAGCTGAAATCTTCTGGTGATGATTCAGAAGCGGGATTGTATAAAGATATTGTGTACAGCTGTTCAAACAAGTATCCCGTGTCATTTCTCATTTTTCCAAAACAGTCAGAACACACAATAAATTTGATTTATGGCCAAAACTGGTTTTAGGTTTATTTCGTTTAAATAGTGATACAATTGTAACGGGTTCCGTTTTTGTTAAAGAGATACGAGGACATTTCCAGAAAGAAGCGCCCCATTTTTTTTTTACCTGACATTGTTTTCTTGACGTTCCCTTCTTTTTTCTTGCTTACAACTTCAACTCCACCTTAAAGGTACATGTTCCAATTGTCTTTGGGACCCACTGATTTACCCAGAAGTAATATCGATTTTGTTTGATATCAGATGAAAGGCGTGTACTTTTTCGTAATTGTCGTTCCTGCAATTTGAGCCCTCAAGTCATTTCATTCCAAAACCGCTCGTTTAATGGTAACCACCAATATAGCACAGTATTGAATAGGGCTTTGCAATATGCATTATTGCTTCTACAGTCAAAACCGCAAGTTTGTTTCCCACGGTACTTGATGGGACGTATGTGCAAGCACCAGGCTCTCATATCAAGTAGAGAACACAATAGACATAAATCGGAATAAGCACCTTTAATGTTTTGACCTCTGATGACCAAACTCACTCAAAGTAATGACTAGGACATCTGTTAAATAAGGTATACTCTGTTTAAGGTCAAAGGTCATGCTGTGGTGACAGCACTGAGCAGTAAAAATTTTAACTGTAAAAATTAAAAACATATTGGTCAAATGACAATCTAAATGTACCATCAGGTAGGCCGTGATGAAAGGTGATAAAAATGTCAATGGTGACCCTGTCATTGTTTTGGGTCAAAGGTTGAAAGCTTCAAAATTGTCACAATTTTAAAATCTTTCTTGAGCTACAAAGTACATGCAATAATCTTGGCCTGGTGTCATTGACATAGTGTCTGAGAGGTGTATTGCTTGGGGTCAAAGATCATCCTAGGGTCACAGGTGTCAAACGTTTAGCGTGTGTAAAGTCAAATGCTAAATATGAATAGCACATCTTGTAGATCTCGATGAAAGATGAAAAAATGTCTAAGGTGACATCTTCATGCGATCCACTCTTTAGAAACGCCTGACTTACTAAGAGCACAATCAGCTGTAGTTCTTTCTACTTTCTTACAACCTTTACTCCTTTTTTTTAATTTTTGACGCACATCATCAGGTGAAATTCGCTTCAGCGACATCAAAGAAGTTCTTCCCTTTGGCAATACCTTTGACGTTGTGGAGTTGGAAGGAAAATACATTAGAGAAATGCTGGAACACGCAGTAGCCTCTCAAGAAGCATCGGCTGGTCAATTTCTTCAAATGTCAGGTTAGGACCTGATTTGCACTAAATAATATAAATTTATGTTTTCATTTCCAGTAACCCTGGATTATATGGTTCCTTTAAATATCATGATGATATGGGTAGGAGGCGTAAAATCAGTAAAAATGTTTTTCAGAATTTGAATTTCCATTTATTTCTAAATGAAAAAAAAATGTAATGATTGTTTTTATTCCAGGAATAGAAGTGACCTATGACCTCTCAGTGAATCCCTATGAAGGTCGAGTCACTGAAGTGTTGGTGCGTTGTACTGATTGTTCTATTCCCAAACTCGTACCACTCGAAGATGATAGAGTGTACAGGTTCGTTGTGCCATCCTTCATCGGCAGTGGAGGTGACGGATATGCGGTGATTCGTGATCGAGGCGTGAATTATGTTACTGGTAAGTGAAATTTCAGAAAATACACTGTAAGACAATTTGGTCGGAGGGGATCTTTGTTGGGTAAGATGTTAACTTGAAAGTAGCAAGAGTGGGAAATTCCATGATGCGACTTGGTATCTAATTGTGTTTTTAGCTAACTTCGCTATTTAAAGTACGGTGTAAAGGAGGGAACATGGTTGTCAAACGGCGTAACATTTTTTTCTCAGATTGGTGTCAAGTACACAATATTGGATTAAATTTGCACAGGATGTTGTCAAAGCTATCCAATATTGCGTAGTTTTGACACTAATCTGTGCATGTTCCCTCCTTTTTAAGGTAGAAAGGTCCTAATCAGAATGTTTCTTCCTTAAAGAAGTCTATTTTTGTGCAGTTTTTAGTATTTTCAACCATGAATCAATCCAAAAATGCTAATTACCATATTTTTAAGAATGTGTGTTTCCTTAGCAACACGTTTAGACCTTAGTTATGGATATTTTTTCAAAAATTCACAGAAAACAAAATAGAAACACTTTGTTCTTCACAGACCAGAGATTCGGGCAAAGACAGCCTCTTTTACATAGAGGATTTAGAAAGCAGATGGCTGCAAGAACACTGGTGATGTTAATTGACTAGCAAGTATCCGAAAAACTATTTTCGCCTATTTCTCAGTTTCTTTTTTTTTTTTGGACCAAATTGTAAATTTTGATGCACAATATCTCCAGTTTTGTTTTCTTCAAATAAAAATAAAAGGCCATTTGGCAGAGTTGTTCATACTTGTACTGACGCGTGTTTGTTTGGTTTTCTAATAGTCTACGCTGATTTGGAGTTATTAGCAGTAATTACTATTTACAGGGTCCGATTAATAATTGCGAAATTCTGTAATTTTAAATTTTTAATATTTAATTATAGAATTCTATATTATATTCCTATATATAAAAAATATAATTACGGCCCGCTTTGAAACTCTGAAATACAGACTGAAATACATTAGTGCTCGTTCACGGTATCCACATTTAAAACCAGTCCTTGTGGCCCAGTCGCTATTTCTCACGCTAGAAAGCGAGAGAGGCTCCGGGTTTTGGAGACCGTGTTTTCGTCTTTATTTAGTTAGAACTGTGCTCGCCAGTTTCTCGAGATTCTATATAATATGTTAATATTAATTAAAAACCTTTTCATAAATTTAAAAAAATGTCAGTACAAGGAATATTGTGAAATTATCCAAATACCAAATTTTATGTTGATAGATGGTACACTGTGGTCAGGAGAGCACATCACCATGGCAACCATTGGTGGCCATATTGGACCTCTCATTTGCATAATTTATTCAAAAAGCGTCGAATTGCACATAATTCCCCATATATTTTAATATTATGAAAGACATGAAAAATGTTTGAATTAGGAATTTAGTTTGATTAGAATGTTTGGAAAGAATTTTGTATTGTGCCACCCCCTATGAATTTGACAGCCTCAATGGAATAATGTTGAAGGATTTGGTGGCAGAATACTAAATTCATCCCGGAATTTTTTAACTTAAGATTATTGGTTTGGAAGACAAAGCAAGTATTTTAAAAGCTGAGAATCTTCCGCATTTGGCAAAATATCTCACTTTTTTGCAGTGGAAAATATTTTTTTTTCATTGGTATTTTCTTTGCTATTTTAACGCAAATTGAATCTGATTCCAAGTCCAGCATTTTAAGAAAAGAATTTAGTTTTATTATTATTTACCTTTAACATGTATGGGCTATTTGGAGGAACAATAACTGATCCGATCATCTTCTTGTTTTACGTACAATAGGTGAACCAGGCGAGAACGTATTGGCAGAATATATCGAAAAATTCAGTCCCGTCTACACAGGAATTGAAGACCGCATTAAGTTCATCGAAACAGCTTAAGCTATGTCTACACCTAAACCCAGGATCTAAACCCGTATAAACCTCAGCACCTAGCCGACAGATTCTAACCATCCGCTATACCAACATCTTCCTCATAAGGGCGCTTGCACGGGATGTCAATATGTTAACTTGGCTATAACTTGGAATACAAAAGGAACACCTGCAGAAATATCTCAAATGTTCAGGTGGACCACGTGCATGTATTGCATTCTTCGTATGCTTGGATGATCTGTAGTACAAACAAAAGTCCATTCAACATAATTTTCCTTTCGTGAAAGGACTCTCTACTCGATTCTTCCAATATGCTCCCCGTACCATTCATCCCGAGATGAGTTTCTTTCGTGATTGAAAATCATAAGAGCCATTGGTATTTTAGAACAGGTGGACCATCACAATAGCTTATTGTTGTGGGCAAACATTTGATAAAACGGTTGTTGTTCATTATTCCGAACACGGGAATTTCCTATACCTACGTAGGCGTTATTCCGAAGGTTCGTTAATCCGAAAATTTGTTTCTTTTTTCCGAAGGTTTGTTATTCCCAATCTTCGTTTATCCGAAGGTGTTGACCTTTAATCATCATAGTGCAGTATGGTGTGTAATCCCGTAGGATTTTCATGTTAAAGTTGATTTTGTTGCTGTTTAGGTTTCAATAGGGCCTACACTGTCAGAAAATGATGGCGTGCACATTTTCAGACTGCTCAATTCCCCTCTTCCCCCTAGTACAGGGAAAAAAATGAAATCGAATCAAATTGTGTTTATACTGGGTGTATATTTTTTATTACATTGTTTCATGTTTCTATGATTTTATTGACATATGGTGTTACTTTTACTTCGTATGCATGCTGATCATTGTTTTTAACTTTTTATACCTATCAATATTTTGGTGTTTGTTGAATTTTGTGGACTGTGTAAAAACAGCTGGGCCATTCTGTGTAAAGGTAATTCAAATAAACATTTTAACCATGTTAACAGCGAAGAAGCGTTAAAACATTATTTATTATTATTATTTTACTTTTGTAAGGAATGCATATTGTGCAATTTTGGTTTGAATTCAGCTTCCGCACAGACAAGAAAGAACAAAGTCAATGAAAAAAAACCGTTTAGCGACTGGTTATTCAGTTTGGCGTTCATGTTGGAAGAGATCCGGCTTTTCAGGCTGCCAAACGAGGAATAATGCTTTTATAATAGAGCAGGAGCAGAATATCATAGGGACCTTATTTAAGGAGTTCGTTCCCCCCCCCCTATAGAAAAGGTTTACACCTTTGCTATAAAAATAGTTAGTGTGGACCCTCTATATCAATGCTAGATATTTAGTATTCTCAAATTGTGGTATCACTTTTTCAATAGGGGCCAATTTAAGGTTACACAGTGGTTATACTTTTAAAATGCTCCAATCAAGTTGAAATGTATGCCTTATTATTACTTTTACTTTTGTAAGGAATCCATATTGTGCAATTTGGTTTGAATTCAGCTTTCGCTTCAGCACAGACAAGAAAGAACAAAGTCAATGATAAAAAAAAAGTTTAGCGACATGGTTATTCAGTTTGGCGTTCATGTTGGAAAGCGTAGACATCCGGCTTTTCAGGCTGCCAAACGAGGAATAATGATTTTATAATAGAGCAGGAGCAGAATATCATAGGGACCTTATTTAAGGAGTTCGTTTACCTCTCACTACAGAAAAGGTTTAACACCTTTCTTTGGTAGTTAGTATGGACCCTCTATATCAATGCTAGGTATTTAGTATTCTCAAATTGTGGTATCACTTTTTCAATACGGGCCAATTTAAGGTTACACAGTGGTCATACTTTTAAAATGCTCCAATCACCTATGACCATTGGTTTTGGAGTTATGGGTTAAAATGACTAAAATCGTTAAAAAATCTCAATTTGTACAGGGGTCAACATTAAAAGTTAATCTGATTTTATTTTAAATACTTGCAAATTATTGCCTGAGGAAAGAGGACTCCCAAAAAGTATAACTTTGATTATGTTAAATGTTTGCTTACCGAGATATTAAGGGTCAGAGAAGGTCAACACCAATTGGATTGTGTTGCCCAATGACCTATTTTGCCGCATAACATGATAACTATGCATTGCAGACGCTATAAACTATTCCTTATTTTGACACATTAAGCTAGATGAACAACTAATTTTTTACCAAAATTGGAGCAACTTCTGATTGTGACCTCTGATTTTTTACCATTCTAGCCATTCGTACCCTTTAACTCCAAAACCAATGGTCATAACTGGTACAAACTATACATTTTTGGAATCCATATGACTAGACGGACAATATGGCATACATTTCAACATGATTGGAGAATTTTAAAAGTTTGACCAGTGTGTAATCTTAAATTGGCCCTATTGAAAAAGTGACACCACAATTTGAGAGTACTAACCACCTAGCATTGATATGGAGGGTCCATCCATACTAACTACGAAAGGTGTCAAACCTTTTCTGTAGTGGGGGATGAACGATGATGTTTGACCTGGGTCATTGCTCCTGCTCTATAAGCATTATTCCTCGATGTCGTTTGGGAGCATAAGCATTGTTCCTTGTAATTGGCAGCCTGAAAAGTCGAAAGTCTATTTTTTAATGACTGGATAGGCTACCAGATCCATTGCTGTCTGCTAGGTGTATATAAAAATAATATCCATGCACGAACAGGTAAAAAGGGTCATATATTTCGAGTCCAAGGTCGGCAGATTATTAATTATACACCTATCCAAAATTTCAAAAGATAGACAAAATAGCCACAGGCAAATCTGTATTCAAGTTGTTCTTATACGCATAATAAAGGTTAGGAAGCGTTATATTGTATTATTAAACTTGTTTATATTTTGATTCCTGTCAAAAGTAGATATAAATAGAATCCATCGAAAAAACTTGAAATACTCTTACTTGAATTTGATATTACCACCTTTTTAGAACTTCCTAAAAAACTCAAATACAGGTTACTACTCTCTAAATTTCTTGGATTACAATGGAGGACAAATCTGAATTTGGATTAAAATTTTTAATATATTACATTTATATTTCAATGTATTTTGACTTGAATTTTTCCCCGACCAGAGATAGGCAACATCGAGACCAAATGGCGCAGATGCTGTTCGCTGATTGAAGGACAAAAGGAACCATACGAAATATTTTTATATCATAACTCAGTAGAATCAAATTAAAAACCAGCGATAATTACAATGTTACTGAAATATGCTAGGAAAGGGATAAATATAGTGGTGCCATGGCTTAATACTGCGCAACAATTTGCAGTGCATGACGGAATTCATTGTAATACCTCATTTGCATGCCTAGGACTTCTATATTAAACGTTTACAGGTATACCGGCCCGCTTTCCTTGTTGACATCTGGTGGGCCGTCATGTTTATTTTTTATGCTACAAATGAATATAAAAATGACAAATTTTAGCAATTAAAACACATTATCATTTATTTAAAGATACACTGGTACATTTGAAAAATATTGCACCCTCAAGATTTTTCAAATTTGATATTTTTGCATGGTTGTAAAGCTTTTTTATACATTTATAGCCCTCACATAAAGTGATTAAAACGAAATCAGCGCCCTTTATAGTTCATAGGCCAGAATGGTTTTACTCTGAGAAGGGTACAAAATGATTTTGTTACCAGTGTGTAGGCAACCCATGGGGATATACCAAAAAGGCATGCTAGAAAATTCATGATTTTAAAAAACAGGCAGAGTAACTGTACCTATAATGACTTCCATATCAAAATTTATGATGTTGCTATTACTACTTAGTTACTTATACTAAGCTTTTAGGGATTATTTTGAACGATTCTCTTACCTGGAGCCATACTAATCATCTCACCAATATTGTGTCTAAATATTCTGGTATCCTTTATAGATGAAAGCATACTTAACCACCTTACAACCTTATTCGCCTTATATGCATTATCCTATAGTAATCTTATATTTTAAAGACAGAATAATAAAAAAAAACAGAAGAATTGAATTTTATCACGAACTTTACAACAGTAAGGTGTATGTATCAGAGGTGGAATTAGACAAAGTTGGAAGTTGGACAAGATGAAGTAGAAAGAGCTTTGAACTCAATGAAAATTGCCAGGAAAATGTGCAGGAAATATAATGATCAAAGAAAGAGCAAAATTATTTACTAATTGCTTGCAGACTAGCACTATACCATCAAGTTGGAAAAGTGACAGCAATATTCTCTCCTGAAAGGCGACACCAAAAATCCCAAGGACTGTCGTCCAATCAGCCTGTTATCCCACACATAATACTCTTCACTAAAGTTATTACAAATAGACTCACTAAGAAACTATATAAAAATCAACCAGCAGAACAAGCCGGATTTAGAGGGGGTTCACAACCATAGATCATCTACAAACAATAAATCAAGTCATCGAAGAAATCTAGGGAATACGAACTACCCTACGGAGGGTTCATAGATTACGAGAAAGCCTTTGATTCCATGGAAATAAATATCGTCGTCCAGTCATCGAAAAACAAGGTATTGAAACCACATATCAAGACTATCAAAGAAATATACCGTGTGTTTCAAAAAACCCCAACACTTGGTAATAGGCGCCATAAGTTTGACTACTTATTTTTTGTTGTAAGGTAAGATAGGAATGTTAGCTAATGTCCCTGAAAAGTTCATAAAGGTAAATTCAATATTTTTTTAAGGTATGACCCCAGAAATCAAGTAAACTGCAGGATCCATTTAACTAAATTGAGGCGCTATTAACTACAAATACGGTACTGTACGTTTTACGCCAAGAACCACCAATATGAATCTCGAAGTCCAACCACCATTTTCCTTTTTTTATAGGCAGGTACTGCAACAGATTAACATATGAATGCTTCCATTGGTAATAAGTGCTAATAAACATGCATTTTAACACACTTAAAGATGGAAGTAGGAATGTAAGATCAACAAACTTTTCGTATTGTCCATATTAGACAGCATTGGATTAGAGCTAATCATTCATCATTTTGTGACGGCATACAATGAGTTACATTAACCCAATATTTAATGACAGAATTAATATATTGATATTGCTATTGAGTTTTGTGTTGAAAACATAATTATGTTGAGAACGTAACATTATTTTCAGTAAAAAGCAAGTTGCAGCCCAACGCATTTATCATTTAATGTAATGTTGAGTTTGTCTATGACTTAGTCATAGTTTTATATCGTCTTGAAACGTATTTTATCACCAATAAATTAATGTTTTGTCATTATCAGTTAAATAATAATTATGTAAATGCATTTAATTGATCCAGTAGACGTTGTTTTGCGAGAAATTTGGGCAAGTAAATGTTTATTGCAATCAGTATTGTATTTGCCATTCTGTTCTTCATTGTCAGTCTTGTGGTTACTAGCTCCTCATTTTGAAAAGTGATTGTTGGGGTCATATTGACTCTATCACTATGATTTCTTCAGGGGCGTTAGCTAACAGTGCTATCGTACATTAATTTAAAGAACAAGTAATCATGTGTTTTTGTTCAATACTTATTGCGGCTGACAGCAAGTGTTGCGTTTTTGGTTTTTTTTGGGGGGGACACACTGTACAACACCGGTAATGCTACAATACAACTCCGAAAAATCAGTGAACCAGTTATCATCAGATGGGGTGTCCGACAGGGAGATACATCACCCAAACTCTTTGTGGTAATCCGGGAAATATTTTTATGAAAGAACTATACTCCATTTGCCTTCCTCCGTGCAGTGACGTCAGCGCGAGATTTGATGGTCGCACCAGTAAACCGCGCGCGCTGGCTTAAAATGAAGGCGTTTATACACGTGCGAACAAAGACGGCATATATATCTTGACGCGTGCGTAAAGGCTGTGACATCACTGCACGGAGGTAGAGAAATGGACTATAGGAAGAAAAAAAGGAACTAATATCAATAGAAAGAAACTAACATACGATTAGCTGATGATATCATTATTATTTCTGAGTCTGCATAGGATCTAGAAGAAATGATAGTAGATCTTCATGGGAGGAGCAAAAATGTAAGATTAGAATTGAATATGACAAAAAGGTCAAGGCTAAATATGGATGCTGCCAGAAACCTGGCCAGACGGAAACCAAAATCAGGAAATCAAGAGCACAATAAAAGCAGGGTGGATAGCTTTCAGCAGACACAAAGATATTCTGTGGAAAAGAATTTGCTTGAAAAGGAAACTCTTCAATCAGTGTGTTTTGCCAGCCATTACTTATGGAAGTGAAACCTGGTGCCTGAGCAAGGAAATGGAAATGAGAACCCCAAACTCAAAAAGTATGGAAAGAATGATACTGGGATTTACAAGACGAGACAAGGACTGAGACATAATATGGATAAGGGAACAAACTAATACAACTAATGCAGTAGTAATGGCAAAATTACAACCAGATTACAACAGAATGGCAAGCACTGAAGCTCATTGAAGGGGAAAAGGAAACGAGGTAGACCACACGGAAGATGGCGTAATGAGATTGCCAGGCATATAATTATACAACCTGGCAGAGCACACACTCAACGGCGGACACTTGGCAGTTTCGGAGAGGCCTTTACCCAGCAGTGGGACGACAGGAGGAGGAGGACGAGGACGAGGAGGACGATGATGACGACGACGACGATGATGACAACAATCCAATGTAGTCGTCACTTCTGTATGTGACTGGTGTGTCGCAAAATCAACAGAATTCTGAAGAAACACAACATTTCTTTAACCTTGAAACAGAAGTTCTGAAGATATTTCCTCGGCACAATCTCAAAAGCCAATGACAGAGTAACCAAAGCGTTATCTAAAATTTACCGGATTCTATCAACATTGTACATGTTTAAAAATATGACAAACGGCAGCGTTACAGGTCCGATCTACTGGAATCACATGACTTTAGTTCTGAATGGTTTAACTTCTGCAAATGCAATTTTGAGTTACAACGGCAACATGTGCTGTATATACGAGGTCAAAGTTTCACATGAATACAAAGATAAAATATCTGTTACGTTGTTTGAGTACAATTGATTTGATATCTTCGTTTCATATGCATAATTATGATAGCTTTAGAACAAAAGCAACACCACCACCACCAAGGAAATTGAATACTTGTGCTGAGAACTCGGAGAACTAGAATTTGTTTGTAATATTGGGTAAGCGAAGGTGTGCTGAACTGCAGCAAACATAAAATCTGTAAGTATGAAGTGGTTGTTTTATAAGTTAACACAATGGGTTCACGTAGACACATACTCGGATGTCAGGGTTCAATCTTTGTTAGCTTGACAAACACGTTTAAGGTTAACAGCACATCAAATAAGAATATTTTGTTTTTTCTCTACTTAAGCTTAAAACATCAATATGATTTCCAACGCAATGTTGATGACTGTTCTTGCCGTCCTGCTGGCGCCATTGGTATACATAATAATAAGCATTTTTCGCTCCGTAAAGTCATTGTATAGACGGACGAAAGGGGTACTGCAGTGGCCAGGTCCTCCAAGACATTGGTTATGGGGTACAGCGCATTTGGTAAGTCACAATAGTTTATTGCTCAGAATGTTGCCTTTTTCTTCTCGTGGGTGACTGGGTGACGCCACCTTGCAGTTGACTGATATTAACACTTAAGTGCATAAGGGGGAATCCATGTGGACCTAGGATTTCGTTTTCGCGGGCCATGTTTTAACGCTAAAATTTTTGTGAAAAATTCCAACGACAAACTGGTTTTCAGAGGGGTGTCACTTGGACCCCCTCTATGCACCAACGGGAGTGCAGAAGACCTTATGCACTTAAGTGTTAAAGTTGTATCATAATATTTATATATTTTAACGGAATCACCTCTTTGATCCTAATTAAGATCACGGCCAGGGATTGTTTTAGAGAAAAGGATAAATATCGCTATAAAGAGAACCGAATACCAATACTTTATAGTCTAATATTTATATGCACCTTACATATTATTTTCATCTCAACAGAATCCTCTGTTTGATCCCAAGATCCGGGCCAGCGGGATTTTAGATGAGCAGATTGAATTCTCTATTAAAAAGACTGCTGAATTCCCTAATGGAAATTATGAGTTCAATACCAATCTAAGACCAATACTTCTGTTTAACCATCCAAATCAGATCAGAGAAATTTTAAAGCGAGGAGGTAGGTGCACTTTATCCTCACTGTCCTATCTTGGCAGTATCCATTTCCTTCGTTAAGAAAATAATTGACGTCTTATTTTTTTAAGCTTCAAAATCAAATATATTTAAAACCATAATTCACGAAACATCACGTAATACAATATTTGGACACTTGGAAGCTTTCTGAGACAAACCCTGAAAGAAAAGCGACTTACAAAAAAAAAACACGAAACATAAATGATCGGATCACGAGAAGAATGACTACTTGGTTAATTAAATACAGGGAAAACATACAAGAGGAAAAAGACAGAGCAAGACAGTATGGAAATTCCTTTAAAAGGCAAACAAAAACAGATTTTATTACATTGAACGTGTTGAATAAAGAAAAATAGCACTTCAAAAAGAGAACCTGACGGGTAATACGAATTGTTTGGGGCATTGGTAATTGTAATAAAGAACACGTTGTGAAAAATTATGGTGAAAACAACAATTTAGCTTAGATTGCTAATTTTGCGGATGCTGAATAATATATCTATGGAAGCTTGTAGAATCTTCTATCTCTCTTTCATCAGAAAGTTATCGCAAAACCCTCCATCTCTAATCAAAGAATTTTAAAATGATTTATATTTATCAGATAAAATGTAAAATAATTTTAAAGATGAACAAGCTCGTCTATGGTGAAATTCGAATTTGTTTGCTTTAAACTAAGGATTTTCAAAGCGGGGGTTCACAAAGTTAATATAGTAATATAGTGTGCCATACTTACCATGCTGTGAAGGTATTTAAATATCTTCTTGTTTATGGGGGTTTTGTTTACATTTCATCAGAAAACCTTGATTTTCAGTCAGGACCTTATCACCCTCGCTGATAAGTATACCTTCTTAAAATAATTTTCCAATGCTTCTGCTCTGCCATAAGAGAGGATGCATTGCCGGGGGGTTCTCAACACAAATGACCATACAGGGACGTGCCATAGGCATCGGTCCCATTTTCAGCCACAATGACCCCTTTTTTCATGCCAATTTTGGTATAGCAATGGGGTTTTTTTTTTTTTTTTTTTTTTTTTAAACTTTGGAAAATTAGTCACATTTTCTCAATCGGAAACCAAAATTTCAAAAAATTGTTGGAAAATTAGTCAAATTTCCTAAATCTTAAGCCAAAATTGTCCAAATTTGCTAAAATGTCAAAATTTTGCGGCGAAAATGGCAAATTTGGGTTAAATTTGGCCCAAAATTTGCATCTCTGGTATAGCTATGGGTTAGGGTTAGGGTTAACCCACTAAACCCTAACCTTCCAGAGTCGCGGAGGCACCTTCCCTACCCAAACCAAGTGGAGTGAAAAAGTGGGGATTATGAATATTTTCATCAAAGGATGAGAAACCTGACCTGCTCGTAGGTTTCTGTCCCTTCATCTTCTATTTCTCCTTGTCATCTTGTGCGTGCTTGTTTGCTTTCTTAGATCGTAAACCACTCGGATTTGGCGATGTGAGCTACAATTTTCTACGTTCATGGTTGGGCGATGGACTTCTCCTGGCAGGGGGCAAGAAATGGGCTCGTAATAGAAGACTATTAACTCCAGCTTTCCACTTTGATATTCTGAAACCCTATATTGATGTTTACAACAAAGGAGTAGACGTGTTGCTGGTATGTGAACTTTTGTTTTTAAATAATGAGTAAATAAAATAGCCGTTTTGCAGAAAGTCCTGAATGATGCGTGCAATTTCGATTGCATCATGATTTCTACTTTTTTTCAGAGCAAATGGATAAAAGTGCATCAGATGGAAGCAGTTTTGAAGTATGCAAGCATATCAGCCTTTGCACTCTAGATATTTTGTTGACGTGTGCCTTCTCGCAGACTAGTAACTGCCAGATTGAAGGGTAGGTATGTCAAGCTACTATAGTATATGCAATTGCAACCAAGGCAGCAAGCTCCCTATATCACGAAGATATTTGCTATACGAAACCATCTTTTGAGCCTTGTAGGCTAACAATTATAGTCACCAGCGTTAATTGAAAAAGTCTTGTTTTTGCTTTCCAAATGAACTGCGGTCATTTGTGACCTTTCAAACCCTGGTAGATTCTGTATACGTTACAACACATAAAGGCATTGGTAGCAAGAGCAACGCAGTATGCATGGGTCTTTAATCCGAAAGGTTTTTGTTCCGATAGCTTTTTTTGGTCCGAAGCCTTATTGGACCAACGATCCTTCGGACCAAAAAGCTATCGGAACAAAAAGCTTTCGGATTAAAGACCCTTCAGACCAACGACCCTTCGGACCAACGACCCTTCGGACCAAAAAGCTATCGAAACAAACAAACTTCGGACCTTCGTTCCAAAACATCTTGGACCAATGATCCGTTCACGAAATGTTATGTACTTATGTGTGTGTGTCGTAAATGTGGGGAGATGATATCAACCAAATGCATTTAAGGTAACTCTAAGTAGACCCCAAGTTTGACGGTTTTCTGATATGGACATGTATCTCTTACCATTGCTTGGAATTACTCGTACTCATGCTTCAGGGTGCTGAAATATGGGGATTATTTTCACTCCCTAATTCGTAACATCAACATGAAGACAGTGATGAGGCGACAGTAGCATTTCCTTTGAAAACTGGCTGCGCCTCTGTATACCATAAAATTTATAATTTAAAACTGCTACTTTTAAATGTTTCAAAACATTCTGATCTGCTGATGGCTGGTTTAAATCGTCTCCTAATGTCACGTGACTGTGTACTTTTCATTTACAAACAATTATTTCAAACATGCAGTTGACAAACCACTCCCTCTTGTTCAGAAAACAGATAACATTGTCGCCGTCGTCTGTTAAAATCAATGTAAAATATGTCATTACTGAATAATTTATCCCAATTCATGATAGTGGTACTTTATAAACAAAAAACTGTTCTGTCTTTTCTAGGGAAAATGACCCATACGTGGTAGCTGTGAGAGATTTGCAATTAGCAATACTAGATAGAATGTGGTAAGTTATCGCTGCTGCCAATGGTTTAACAAGTTAAGCCAAATTTCAAAGGGGGACAAAATTGGAGAGTCGCCGAGGTTGACCCCTAGGTGGGTTTACCCCTAATAGTTTCTACCAGTTCTGAGACCAAACAAAACGAAGGTGTCCTTTTCTGTTACAAATGTGCGTGTAGCGCTTTGGTAAGAATTGTAAGCACTGTAATCAAAATAACATTAACAGCAGGTCGGTCCCGACTCACTGCCACCGTATTTTGCCCAAACACTGCCAAAGGGGCAAGTCATCCCAAGTCTCATCAATGTCTGATGCCATAAGTTTGGCCAAATGACAGGATCGCCCTATCTATGTGTTATTTTAACAGTAAAACGGAGGCAATGAACCTGACTTACACAATGACGGTGGCAAGTGGCTGTCACACATTTTTCACGTACAACGAGAGAGAGAGAGAGCGAGAGAGAGAGATTGTTTTAATATGTTTTGCTGTTATTTATTATAGTAATATTTTTGAACTTGTTTACAACTTGCAAGAAAAAAAAAAAACGGAATTCCCCAAATGCTACATTGAAAAGTCAGAATGTTTACCCACGCTTTGTATGCTAAGAGACCTTTCTAGAGAAACATCTGCTATAAATAGCTAGATATTTTCCAGGTATGGTGCAATAATAAGATTCAGAATAGTATGGTGATGTGTGGAATTTCTAAATTGATGTAATGTAATATTGGTGTAAATGGAAACTTTTATTATGAAGCAATATTATTGTAAGACTATTTAAGCCTATAATAAAAGACTTCGCATATGAGGAGAAGTTGGGCAGCAGATTTTGATCTGTAGAGTAAATTTTATCAGTATAGATACCGAGATTTTAGTTGAAAACTTTACTGTCATTTTGTGCAAAAAGCTGTATACTACTGATGTATCTTGGAAGTATAACATACTTTGATGATTTGGGAATCGAATTTAGTATTCCCTTTTCGTCGTCCTGAAAGCGGACTTTTCCGACAGACTTGTACAGTGAATATTTCATCCCGTACTATTATTTGCCAAAGCTGCAGAAATTGATGTTATCAAAGGACTTACAGAAACTGAATAACATTATCGTCAGGGATGCTCCTAAGTTTCTACAAGCTTATTTGTAACTCAGGAGAAAAACAATCCTCACTTAAATTATCCCATTTGGCCTTATACAACTTTATAGGATTTCCTCGATATTTTCATTCATTTCCTAGGAGCGCATGAATGTCTTTAAAAACATACCTAACTTGCAAGAAATTTAACCCTAACGTAAAAAGGGTCCTTATAATGAAATCATATGAAATATAAATTCTCACATTACAAATATCTTGAAGACATACTGAAATTGTTCTCTAAACGTACTAAAACCTTTCCAAAACGTTTAATGTGGTGTTTACCAGGTCTTATAGATGAAGATGTAGACGAACCCAGAACTTGGCCAAACGTGTTACAAACGTTTTACATGGTCTTATAATAAAAAGACATAAATGTATTTACCAAGTATTATAGACGGAGATGTAATAGACAAATCAAGAACAATGCAAAACGTTTTAAAAACGTTTTTACAAGGTCCTATAAGACGAAGACGTAATAGACGAATTCATAACTTAGCCAAAAGTTTTGTGTTTGCTGGAAAGCTGCCATTTTGAAATCTTCACCGACGGTGAATGTGTAAGCATGACATCGTCGAACTGCATCGCCTTTGGACGCGGACACTATAGGCACCCCAACGGAGTGGTAATTTCTAGATAGAGTGTGAACTGTATTATTAAGGACTGAACCAAATGTGTTGAATATTTATTTAATTGTTTTGGTCATTCCGAATTCTTGAAACAATCTGATTATTTTGTTATATAAATCGATCACTGTGCATTAGGCACAGGCGGACGGCCAGACGGGCGGACGACCAGACACGCCATAGTACTGAATTTTAATTGTAATTATAGCCTCTACAAGATAAATAATCTTGTTCAACAGCCAGCTCTTCTTCTTCCCCCATTCCAATGCAGCACGCCAATGTACACATTTGATTTTGTTTATCATAAGCTGAGCACGAAGGGCCGCAAATTTCTTAGTGTATGCGACTACGTGCACCGGATTGCTGACGATGTTATCACAAAACGACGTCAAGAAATTGTAAGTTGTGATTATCTTATTGCAAAAATACAAACCCCGGTGTCGTGTTTTGTGATTTCCTATTAAAATTACAATTTAAATACACATTTATGCCCTAGCGATAATAGCACATTTCTTTTGTTCACATCCCCTCAGTTTTTCTCGATGTTGCATGAGATTTTGGTTCGGCTGGATTTGCTTCTAACGACCTAATACTTCCTCAAAGCGGTGTCGCTTCTTCTTATTGTGTCCAAACACTGTAGTTCTCAAAGATCCAGCCAGAGATGGTACAGCGTCTGGCTGCTTCATTGAATTCCGCAAGGTCCTTGTTTGTGCATTGTTGCTCCAGCAATGGGCAGACCAAGAGATGTTCCATTGTCTGTGGGTGCTGTTCCACACCACAGGTAGTGTCCTGATCTGCTTCCAGGTATCCCCACTTCTGCAAGGAAACCTTAGATCGGTGTCGCTGTAAATGAGCTACATGTGTTTAATTAAGAATTTTATAGTTAAAATCAGGGATCCCCGATTTTAATTAGCCCAGCCGTACTTTTCATTCAACTCAACTTAAGTTTTTGGAATTTAAAATGGAATTAGTGACCCCTTTTGGAGACATAATCTTTAAGAACAAAATCTGGGAATAACTTCCTTTGCCATATTTCTACAGATCTTATACCTATAGGTAGACGTATGCATTGTTGACTGTATAATGTGTCTATAAATATTGAACAATGAGAATGGTGCCTTTTCAGTTGCAGCTTTCTGTACACTTTAAAAATGTTGATTAAATTAGGAAAACGCCTTCATCTCTTGAGTGAACAATTAGTCAAAGTTGAGTAAACTTTAATCGAAGTTGAATAAATATCCTAACTAACAATGCGTAAGTTTTAATCAGTGCAGAAAATACGTCACCAAATTAAAAAGAAATACCAAAGAATTTTACAAAATCATCTTGGGATTCTCAGTTTTGAGACAAGAAAGGATACAAATGTCAGAACTAATGCCAAACAACATTATAAATAAATTCTATGTGTCAAAATTTTGATTTCATGTGTCGAAATTGAATTATTGAAAAAAAAGATATCAAAAATCCACATATATATTTTGTTGATAAGCCTGAACTCTATATATTGAAGATTGTAGCTCCAGAGCTGTAAAATAAACTGTCCCGGGGTGAAATGTTAAAACCTAATGTATTTATTTAAAAAGTTGCATTGCATTGTGGGAAATTATGACGTATGTACTTGTACGCTTTCTACTGGACTGTTAATCAACTTTGACTAAAATTTTACTCAACAGCTGAGGGTGGTCCTTTTATAATAAACACCGAGTAAATTATATTTTTGAATTTACAAGATTGGTGCATCTTTGCGACCTTCAAGATATCTATATATCAGGAAATCTGAAAATTTGTTTAAACAACGCCTTTATTACAACTTCTGAAGATAACTCTTGTGGTACATCGGTACGACTAGAATTTACTGCTTTGCTATAAGCAGTTTTGGAATATACGGTTTTGAACCTTTAAACCAAATCTATACTCGATTCATCTGATATGTGACCCCGTAACATTCTTGCGGAGGTGAAAAATTCATTGAGGCGCAGGGACTTCTGTTAATCCGGTGTGGCACGTGCATTTGAATTCTTTCATTTTCCCGGTAGAGCCCCTCTTCTACTTATTGGAATAGGTCCAAACCTCTAAGGGGACGAACGTATCACGCGAACATCGAGTATAATCTAAGCAAAATTGTATTTAAGTATTACTTTTCAACCTGCTGTTGCCTAGTTGGTTTAAGTAATGCGTTTTATAATGATTTTTACAGGTTAAATTAGTGAAAGCGCCAGCATATCGAAATATCTCGATTCTTAAGATATATTATCATAGTATGATGGCGAAGGTCAACGGATGACTGAAGTAGAAATTCGCAATGGAGGTGCGATACTCCTCTTTGAAGGGTCATGTACAACAGCAAGTGGCTTGACATGGATGCTATATTCATTAGCCAAATATCCTGAAGAGCAGAAGAAAGCACAGCAAGAGATTGATGCCATCATGGATGCCAAAGGATCTGAAAAAATTGACTGGTATGTAAGAGTTGTCGACTTACAATGGGATTAAGATGAACATTTTGCTGGATTCAAACTTACTCGGTATTTGAAAAAAGAGGGCATGTATACCGAGGCTCGTTTCCCCCAGTTTACATATAATAGTATAAGTGCATTTGTTTCCTGTGGCAACGAATCTTTCATTTTTTAAGATACAATGCAGTATTGCATCTCATGTTTTATTCTCCAAGTTTAATAAAATAAAATCAATTCATAGTCTCTTGCACACTTAATATCCGTTACCTCCAAACAAAACCTTTTAAGGAGAGGGGTCTAGACAAAGATTACATAGGGGTCAAATTTTCAAATTGATCCAATAATGCTGAAAATTAAAGAATACCGCGTTACTTGTTTAAAGGGATTTATTGGTATGAATCTATCGGCACATATATAATGAAATATCCCTAAATATGACGTGCCCGATGGTTTCCATGGTCATTGTGGTATTCCTTGCGAAGAAAACACCATTTTCATGCTTAACTACAGAATCAAGCCAATTCAGTTAGCTCATTGTATTTGCGCGTATGGGATGGCATGTCTCTAAAACGTGCACCCGGAATACAACTTCTGTTAAACAGGTGTCTCTGGAATGCTATTGTGTTCGGTAGACCAAGATGTCCGCCCGTTGCTCCATTCATCTAATATACAATTACTGTTGTGTAGCCAATCCATTGTATAGAGATCAGTGGTTACAGTGCGAATGCGATAAAACTATAAATATTACGCGACCCCTTTTCAAATGTCCACGTTTTCATGGATTCTTAGTGTTTAGACCAACTTAGACACAATAAATGACAGACACAATAAGTGTTAGACACAATAAATGTATTTCTAATACTTTTAAAGTTGTAACATGACGTCAATCAATTTGGCAGCCAAAAACGTGTACATACACTGCTTCCATATTTAGAAATTCCCTCAACTGATATAGTTGTTTCATGAGTTAATTGATAAATGATAATGATGATGTAATTTGCATAATTTTCAATGTGCATTTTTACTGTTACATGTCGCCGACTCATCTTCTCTGATCATGATTGCAGTGGCCGATTTTCACCGAATTAACCCTCGTCTACCTGAGCCATTTTTTGTAACAAAACTCCCGAAGGGGGGGGGGGGGTGGTTACAACCCCCCGCCTGTGATTTTCGTTACTGAACACCCGATTCCTGTAAATTTGGTACCAAAGGATAGCTTAGAGTTTCTTCTTTCCATTGGTACCAAAATAAGTACTAACATCCCCATTATGACGTCACCATGACGTCATATGTTGAGGAAAGTACGAAAATACTGAATATAGGGTGGAAAATTGATATTTCGCAATTTTAGCGACTCAAACACCTTATTATAGCTCTAAATGCTGTCATTATATAAAACTAGTCATTTCCCATCAAGTAGAGTCAAAAACCGCATGAAAATCTAATTTTCCTAACCTTTTTGGCGAAAAATTGAATTTTTCACTGTGTGTGTCTAGGGAAATGGCAGTTTTGCTGACATGCGAAATTTATGACGTCATTGTGACGTAATGCTGGGTATGTTGGTACTCATTTTGGTATCAATGGAAAGAGGAGGACCATAGCTATCTATTGGTACCAACATCAAGTGTCTGTGATGTTCTTGTGTTGTGTTAGGCATGTTGGTACTTCTCTTCCGAAGGGGAGGGGTGGTTACCACCCCCCACCCCATCCATCACTTTGGGATCACTCTGTATCTTACCTATACCTCGGTGGATGTTTGTTTTTGGATTAAAGGAGCGGAACATGTCAATTGACAATTACATTAAATAATTTGGCACCAAAAAAAAGGGGTTTTAGCAAGCCGGGGAAAAACCTGAAGGGGGCCCTTCGGTAGACGAGGGTTAAATACATTAGGCATCAATTCTGTATTGTGTTTCTCTTCGACAATCAGGGACGATCTTGGTCAGTTGAAGTACCTCAACCTGTGTATCAAGGAATCTTTGAGAATTTACCCACCTGTGGTTGTTATCTCAAGAGTAATGGAGAACGATACAGAAGTAGAAGGCAAGGTTATTCCTGAAGGAGTGCAGGTGGATTTGTTTATTTACGGTTTGCATCACAACCCTGAAGTCTGGGAAGATCATATGGTTAGTAACTTAGAAGAGCTTATTACTAATTTGCTGTTGCCCCGGTAATCGGTCCAAACAAATCACAGGGCTCATGGCACATGCTATAGACAATTGACATCTGTTTATAAGCCAATTAGCGACTGGTCCCTTCGAGTTTGTCTTGAAGGTAACTGCACAGAATTGCGCTTCGTTTGGCGTTGTTTGAAAATCCCGGGCTTTAAATTCTGATTGCCTGCTAGTTCTGCTAATGTCTGCCAAAGTGACGTCACGTGTCACAACTTCTAGAAACACTGCATTTGTACGAACCGATTTGTAAATCCATTTACGTGGCACTTCTACAGCGAATTCTATCCGTCGGGATTGCATTATGGAGTAGGGCCGAGGGCCTATAGATGACGTGACATGGGGGGGGGGGGGCAAAGTGAAATTTGAGGGGAAACAACCCAAAATTTACAGATTTTAAAAAAACATTTGGCCCAAAGCGCGCTTATCTTTCGTAAAAATTCCGTCATTTTTCTTCTGGCCGTGTCCCTTCCAGGGCCGTCGCTAGACATTTTGTCGGGGGGTGTAAACTGAAGAAATTTTATTGCCGCAGTAAAAGTCCTTGGAAGCGTAGTGAGCGTATAAAACAATGCAATTAACGGCATGCGTTTCGGGGCCCCACTTAAGGGCCATTAATAACTTTCCTAAGTAGATGTCCTTTGAGACCATTTCTTGTTGATCATTCGAACCAATCTGCATACCGCAAGTGCCTTGACACAAGGGCGCAAACCGAAAAGCCCTGAACGGGTGCAGTCCAGGGGTTCGTCCGCGAAACTTGAATCGTAAGTGTATATACGTAACTTTTGCTAAGCGCTTGTTACGATTTCTACAAGTTGTGACTTACGTGTGTTCGCGAACAATGGACGTTAGACAGTCGTAGGAATACCTTTAGGATCATTATTACGTGTCTTTTATTTGGGTGCATTCGTGGGTGCAATTAGGTACGAGTCGGCGTTGAATGCCGTTCTAGTAATATCGATTAATGGATTTTAGAAGCATACGTGTGCTTTGGGGTTAGTGCAGACTTATAGAAACGGGTTCAGTACTCGGACTATACCCTTCGCATATTAGAATTCCTCCTGGTTGATGAGAACCGTGTTAAATTGGCTTGTTATTATTAACTGTGTACTTTCGATCTAGGTATTAGATAGGCCTACACCAGCACAAGAAAATGGCTTCAGAACCAAAGAGGGCGGCTGTTTTTTCCTCATTAGGAGTAATTCTTATAGGTTGGAAAGACAAACAAATATTTTATTTAAAAAAAATGAAAATTAATATAGGCCTATATCCAACAAACAAAATCAAAAGGACAGGAATGAATATTACATGCAAGGTAAATGCATGCAGCCAGCAGAAAAAGGTGTGTTAAAGTGACAGGAGGAGATTTTTTAGGATATGAATTTCCCTCAAATTTCACTGGATCGGTTATAGACCACCTACCGAGAACGTTTGGAAGGTTTATTGGACAAACAAGGGCAAAAGAAACCCGCAAACCTTGTTTTGAACTTGCCTGCTATCGTAATATTTCCCCATAGAAAACCATGCTTTGACTTTCTGTCGTGCACGACAGAAACTACTAAATCATTATCTTATTACATAAAAACTGCGTATTCGGCTTATTCACTTCAGGTGTGATCTAATACAATGGATACAGGAAGTTCCAAATATGTAAAAAACCTAGGTTCGAGAAAAATTGGGGGCGCTTCTTTCTGGAAATCTCCTCATGTCTCTTTGAGCAAGTGAAGAAGACATACAATTACTAGCGAAGACTTGCACTGATTTTGTAAAGAATTCGAAAACTCGGAACGAGTCAATAGATGACGAATAAATTGTGCGCTTTTTAAGGTTGCCTCAAATATTTTGAAATGGTTTGTGTTGTGTGTGTGTGGGTATTAATTATCATCTAAAATAATCAATCCACCACAAAGTTGAGATGTGCAAGTAGAGTGGATGTAGTAAATATGTATAGGGTTAGTATAACAGGTTACCATAGGATAGGCCTACTTGTATAACCAAAAATTCCGGATAATGGAATTTTATTACATAATTTGAGATTTTCTATAATGGACAATGATGGGAGTTTGAGTTTCGCAATTTCCACGCTGATTTTAGTATGCATGGACAAGCATTTTGTACATGGAAAAATTACGACTTCTTAGAAAATTTCAGGACGCCATCCGGGAAATCTCTGCGGTCAGCCTTAAGTGAACTAGATTAGAAATGAAGGGTGATCATATCGGGCTTTCTTACTGTCTTTCTTTCTTTCTTTCTGCTTTCTTATGTGCTGTCGTTATTTCTTTCTTTCGGTCTTCTGTCTTCTTGATAGTCGTTCTTGCAGTTAGTTTAATGGGCCACAATCTGTGGGATAGGAATGACATGTTTACAGAAAAACAATGATTTTTGATTAGAAATTAAAATGTTAATCGTTTTGTTAACTTAAGATTTACATGACACCGATTTTTCGCTTCTAATTTGCGCGCACTTACATTGATTATTCAGCCAAACTGACTGGTATGATATAATCTCAGTGAAAGAAGAGATCTGAGAGTTGCTATTCAAGTTGGCTCTTTATTCGAGTTGATATTATACAGCTTATATGCGTTACGGGAATGCCTTCTCTTCATTGTCTTGGAACTATAATGCTGTTACCATGATAGATTGCTAACAGATGGAGGAAAAGGGAACAGCGGACCGATTTTTTACTTCCCACAATCTACGAGTGTGCTCCGTGTTACTTCATGACCACAAGTGTTTTTAATCGTAAATCGGCTTAATGTAGGACACAGTAGTACGTTCCAAGTTTCACGAACGCGGAAAAAAATCTTAGTAGTACCTTAACGTCGCCAAACTAGGGCTTACGTTAGTCTTACGAATGCTTTCGCGAACGAACCCAGGGGCCCTGGGGCGTATATTATAGAGCAGAGTCACGGGGGGCCAGGGGGAGGATCCCCCCGAGAAGCTCTTGGATTTGAGCTATTTAGAACCTTCAAGATGGGCCACTTTTTGAGGGGTGTGGGTAAGTAGGTAAATAGTAGATAATTCAAAATTGTAGTGCGTTTCGAACTTTGATCACTGAAAAGGGCAGTAGGCCCCTATAGGTCTAAGCTTGACTTAGCTGTATTGCGGGGGAACGGGCACATAGTGAGCGCCAATGTCATTAAGGGTGGGGTTGTTAGGAGCAGAGCCTCTGCCGGGTGGGCCAGGGGGGCGGATCCCCTGGAAGCTCTTGGATTTGAGCTCCTTAAGAACCTTCAAGATAGCCACTTTTGCGGGGTAAGTAAATAGTAATCAATTCAAAAGAAAAGATGGTTTCTAACTTGGCTCATGAGACGAAGCTTGTACTGCTAAAGGGGGAACTGCACAAAGCGAGCGCCAATGTCTTTAACGGGTGGGGTGTATGAGCAGGGCCCCTGCCGGGGTCCAGGGGCGGGGCCCCTGGAAGCTCTTGGATTTTAGCTATTAAGAACGGGTTTTTGAAGGGTAAAGTATCGAATTTTCAATGAAAAATATGGGCACTAGCCAACGACGGCCAAAGACAGAAATATGATGGTGCTGGGGGCTAGGGAACCATGCAATCCCTACCATTTTTTCTTGACCACTTCTCTCCCCGACTGAAAATCCCCTTCCCCTAAAACTGGTAGACAAACAGTGGGAATGGCCCTCCCGTTTGCCCATGCCACTGCCAGGCTCTTTGGGTTGCTTAAATTCATTTTGATCACAAGTACTGTTGGCACATTAACAATTCTTTATTACTGTGGACTAAACTTGAAACCAAACTAGTTGACTTGAATTGAGGGGAATCCATTTTAAATACTTATTTGTGATATTTGGATTTATGCTAAGTCTGACGCGTGACGCCATTCTCTTTTTGTTTCTTTCTTTCCCTTGTCTATCTTTTCTTTTCTCTTCTCCTTCTCTTTCTCTCTCTCTCTCCCTTCTCTCTCTTCCTTCTCTTTCTCTCTTTTCCCTCTCTTTTTCTTTCTTCTCTTCTTTTTAAGGATCGCTGGGGGGGTGTTCCACCCCCCACACCCCCCATGGCGACGGGCCTGCCCTTGGCGCCGCCGCTGGCTTCATCTCTTTAGATAATGGCATTCATTGACTTAGATCATCAAAATACTGCTCGTTTAATAGGCCTACCATGTAATGACTAAAACTCGTGTCATCATAATCATCAGCAGCAGCATTAGCATCATCAAAATGAATCGTTATTACAACTTGACAAATCAACAATTTTCAAATCAATTCGTGTTTATTCAGGAGTTTAAGCCTGAGAGGTTTCTGCCAGAAAATATCCAAAAGAAGGATCCCTTTGCATTTCTTCCGTTTGCTGCAGGACCAAGGTAGGACACTTCACTCATTGTAATGAAAAGCATTTTTGCTGTAAAAAGCCGTGCGACTTTTCTGGCAATAAACCGCTGTTGTACTCGTATACCGTAAACAAATACAATTAAATAAAAGCCATTATCCAAATAAAACATTCCTAAAAGGATTTATTTAAACTTAAAGGTTGTACTGCTATCCATCAAGTTCTTGAGTTTCGTAAAATTGTTATTGCCAACCCTTACCGTCAGTACAAAACAGTCCGAAATAACGAGCCCGATACTCCAAGACACCAAAATAGCCCGTGGGACAGCCAGGTAAACCAGACGGTGGCGGCCAAGAAATCCCATTTAGACTTCGTCATTTTGTTAAGTCAAATTTGAGTGCACATGCTCCAGGATCATACGGCAAATATGCTCCTGGAGCAGTATTTGACAGAATATTTCTCCACTGCTCCAGGAGCATATTTGATAAATGCTCCTGGAGCATTGTGCATTCAAATATGCTCCTGGAGCATATTTGACCTGAAATATTTCTCGAGATTATTTATGCTACAGGAGCATAGTCAAATATGCTCCTGGAGCATATTGGACAGAATATTTTTCCGAGATTATATATGCTCCAGGAACATATGCTCCAGAACCATATGGTCCAGGACCATATTATCGGGCCAAAACATTACACTGTACTGTGTACTGACTTTACAGTGTTTGGTTGACAGATTTGATGCCATATGTACTGTAAAATCTAGTAAAGCTTAATTCCTCCTACCACCCCTCACGGCGTAAATAACGACCGTTCCCTAACAGAACTGTCTCACGGGCATGTCTTAACCACATACCCGTCAAAAAACGTTATTTCGTGATCTGACTAACGAATTGTTGTTTTGGAGATACAGTGCCACTTAAAATTTACAGTACTAAACGTTCAAATTCAAAATGTAATTTCTTAGGTGTATATATGTTTTGCTGTTTTAATCATTTTTAAAACGATTTTATAAAAATATTAATCGTTTTTGCTTGAACCATGTTTCACAGAAATTGCATCGGCCAGAACTTCGCGATGAATGAAATGAAGGTAATGCTTGCTCGTATTTTGAGAAGATTTGAAATGACCCTTGACCCTAATCACGAGGTACATTTTGCACAGGAGCTGCTGCTGAAACCAGCCAATGACATCAAGCTGAAATTGAAAAGAAGAAGATGAGAATGTTTGCAAGTTTTTTTTCCC